>CM034535.1:18256588-18341588 GCA_020002185.1 Paraescarpia echinospica | reverse complement strand
AGAAGACGCGTTCTTCGTCCGGGTCCCAAAGCGCCAAAGTGGTAACTTGCAGTTAGAGACGCAAGCCCTGTATCGCTGGAAAGAGAACCAGCCAACAGAAATACACGGCGATGATGCGGTACGTTTCATGACATTTAAACGGAAGCTGGCAGAAACACGGAAAGAAAGAGAACATCAATACTTCCGGAAGATGGACTGCACTGACTATTCCATGTTGAAAGATAAGCTGGTCAACTTGCTATGCCTTGGAGAAGACGGTTTCATTGGAGACATCTACCCAATACTGGTGATCAACAAACCCGCCGATTACATGGATCAGTCGTACATGAGAGAAAACATGAACTTTCTCCACAACATCGGATGGAAAGCCGTTTTCGACTTCGACGCTACATCAGCAGTGTGTGACTTCATCACCAACGAGGATCAGTTGATCAAAATTAGTACGACCGCTGATGAATTCTACTCCCGCTCAAGCGAAAACATTGGCGATCCTGATCGACTGAAAAGTCTGGAAGAAGATATCAGAAACTCTATCCCATATCAATGGACATTTGTGAACGGTCACAAAAGCACAGGTGCCGAACCACTCGATCCTCATCCATGGAAGAAGCAGAAGAAAGAAGGATTCAAAAAGGCCGTCGACTTCTTTGCAAATGAAATTCCAGCAGGCAGAGCAATCGTTGTCTTCATCCTTCTGTCCAAAGACTGGAAAGTGATGCTAGAAGCGGCCGAAGAGTTCTTCTCTGCCTTTCCCGACCAGTGGATGTGCATCGCTAAAGAAGAAAGCGTTTCTCAGCCATGGAACGAAGAGCTACTCAGACGAAATTGCATCGACAACGACTCGCTGAAGAACAGAATAGTGGTTGGAATGCCATGGGAACATGTCCAAGAGGCGATTCTACAAATCCGAGGTCCGAGGAGAAATGGAGAATGCATGTTGCCTACATCCACTGGAGCGGAAGTGACGATGAAACAATCAAAGCTGAATGAACTCGGCGACTTGGAGGTTCTCAGTGCTGTCCAGTGCGAAAACGCAGAAATCTTGGAAACTGACAAGATTGATGACCATCGCAGAAAAGTGGAGGCCACGTTTTACAAAGGCGGAGAAGTTGACTGGTGGAATTTCTACTTTCCGGATCACGTGTGTGAGAGGAAGAGCGGCACGAAAGCCAAATACTACGTCCGACGGATACTAGAACAAAGAAACGACAGTGCGACTGGCATTGGCAAAGTGACTGTGTTTCACCAGCCAGGCGCGGGAGGGACGACAACATGCAAGCACATCATTTGGGACCTCAAGCGGACGCACCGATGCGCCATCGTGCGAAATATCTCAGACCAGACACACGATCAAATTGTCACCTTGTGGTCGTTCAAGGACGAACGACCCAAAGCTGTATTGGTCCTCCTGGACAACGAAGACGAAGAAAAGTCCAGAGTACTCATGGCCATGTTGGAGGAAACAGCCAAACAAATGACACGCGATGAAGCGGGAACACGTCCCAATCTAGTATGCGTCTTCCTCGTGTGTCGCCGGCTTTCCACCTTATCTGACAGAATAGCATCACTGGGAACAGTTTCTCTGAAGCATGAACTAGATACGAAGGAAAGAATGTGGTTCCAGAAGAAATACAAGGAGCTTGAAAACAACCACCAGCATGACAACGGCGTAGACCCTAAGCTCTTGATATCATTCAACATACTGAAGGAAAATTTCGGTAAAGAATATATCGCGAGAACAGTCAAAATGTTGACAAGAGGCATTATCGAAAAGGAGAAAAAGCTTCTGAAATACGTAGCTCTGGTGAACGCGTTTGAGTTAGGGTTCCATCCTCTGCCCACTTGCGCCTTTGACCCACTCATGGTGGACTTGCCATTCGCTCGCGGACCACGAAGAGGGCCACATGCGGTTTCCTATCGCTGGGAAACGAACCTTAGCCAGGGAGTCAGAATCCTGACCAACGAAGTCTACAGCCAAGGGTTGGGATACATCCACAGCATTCGAATCACCAGCCCTCTTCTGTCGAAAGTAATTCTGACACAGTTGAGGAAACGACACAACGCTTGCGAGGAACCACTCAGTGAGGTAGTGACCGAATTCCTGAGCAACGACATATTTCGGCAGGAAAGTCACGCAAGGGGCGCGCTGCTGAAAGCTGTAAAGGAGATGATGGTCAACAGGACTCGATTGCCCAGTGGGCTACCAGTAAGCAAATTTTCGCCACTCGTACAGACGGTACTCAAGGCGGAAAGCAAAGAGAAAGCTACAGTGACGCTACAACACGGCTACACACTCACAAAAGACCCGTTCGTTGCACAGCAAGTTGCCCGATTTCACATGGACGAGAAGAACTGGACCAGTGCCGAAACCTATGCGCAATATGCCACGCAGAAGATGCCAGGCAAGTCGTGCCTGTGGGACACATACGGTAGGGTATTCCTAAGCCAGGTTGTCGAGAAGTACAATGGGTATATTTCTTCCGATGCTCAGCTCAACATGGAAGAAATCGTCCCCGTGATTGACACCGCAAGTCGAGGTATCGACATATTTCGCAAGGAGCAACATGCCAGTGAATCAGAGCGACGCATGTCAAGCAACAACACTGGCTACGTCGGCGAGATAGAGATCACAGTAGCGCTTCTTGACTGTCTCAACTACGTGCAAGTCTTCTCAGACAGAGAAGTGCTGCATCGGTTTCTCGTCGACGAGGAGTATGTTCCGGAAGATGCTCGCTACTTGTTCGACGTCAACGGCCAGGACTACGTCAGCCAGCTAAAGCAGCTGCAGTGGGACGTGCGAAAGGTGCTCGTGCGACTCGATGACGAGAACGAACAGCTGCACGAAGACTCGAACGAGCACAGACGCAAACTGACAGCCAAAACTATACTGGACAAAAAGATCGACCTACATTCTTACTTCGGAGAAGCAGCAGATGCAGTGGATGCTGCTTGGCTCACGAACAAAGAGAAGTGCCAGCGCCGACGTCAAGCGTTGTTCCACCGCGACGCAGACACAATCGGGGGCATCTTCAGATTGTTGAACGAAAGAGATGCTGAAGGAAATCTTTGCGAGATCAAAGAACTCCTCGAAGAGAACATCAGAGAGTCTACAACTCCTGATGCGAATGACCTGCGAGCTATGATCAGCGTGAATCTGGCGCTGCTGCACATCCACGACAAGTATCTCAACACCATCAAGTACGAAGACATGGTCGCATGGAGCCGGCGACTCTATGAGCTGCGTCACACGGTGCCTTTCATCTCACTGGAACCGTATCTCTTCTACATGTTGTTCAACTGGCCGAGAAAGAACACGCATTTCCATATAATGCCGAGGGAACTGAACGACGCGGGTCGCCAATGGAAGGAAACGTACTACAAGAAGTACCCGCGACAGAATGATGAGGAAAAGCCTTATAGGAGAAGAGATAACACGAAATTCTTTCTCGCAAATGGTAGCGACATGGCATCAATTACCAGTTTTGAACAGTTGTCTCGACGCAAGACTAAAGGCGATGCTTTCTGGAAGCTTCCTGAAGTGTTGCGGACGCTAGAGCGCTTCAGCGGACGTCTGTCACGAGACGGCAGAGATATACTGGTGAAACTTCGATGCCAATGTCATGTCGACATTGCTATCTCAATACCGACGTCGCGCCCGATCGGGAATCGAACGATGAGGAATCAGATCGTGTTCTTCGTGATCGGCTTCAGTTGGTTCGGTCCGAAGGCGTTCGATGTATCATCAAACGATCCAACAGAAGACGTGTCGTACATGGTCATGGATCATCAGAATCCGCGACCTGCGCCCTGCGTCAGACCAAAGCAAGACACACCGAAGACTGACTATGTCACACACCAACGGTTCGTTAAGAAACTGAACGAGATTGGCGACGGACTTCGACAGGTGGAAGAGGCCTATCGCGAGAAGCGAAAACTAAAGAAAGAAGAGGTAAAACAACTTGTTTTCATGTTATTCTTATTTTAAGTAATAGTTCTTGGTTTAATACCCGTTCCCACATGTTGAATCCTTTTAAACAGATTCCATGAAAATGTGCAATTTTAATATGGTGACATCTGAAATCATGGGGATTAGTTTGGGAGCGATGTAGCCCTTCACACTCGTTTGATTTTTTACACAAAATACTTGAAAAGCCAGACAGTCTCACGTTGAGATCTATATCTTAGATATAAACAATTACCTATATTGTCATGTTATGGCGTCGTGACAACTGGGGCTGTGTCACGAGCGTGCGTGGCGAGTAGGCCTACGTTGGCATTCGCATGGATGTGTGATTGTATTAGGTGAACATAATGAATGAGCATACTCGTACTTGTATCTCCACAATATAAAGATACGATAAATTACTTTACAGAAACGACAACTGAAGCAGGTCGAAGAGCAGCTACAACGGCAACGCCAAAAGCTCATCGAACAGCGGCGCAAATACCTCAGGACGGGAAACTATTCCATCTGGGATGACGATATCGACTGATGAAGAGATTGGCTGAAACAGTAGTAACAGTTCACCAGAACTGGTTGATTCTGACTATTATGTTATGAACTCACGACATATATGTGAACATGATTATAAATTAATTAATACAGGCTAGTATTAAGTTTCTAATGAAGATTGTACCAATTATCATGTTTAATCCATTAGAAGCACACGCGCAGATTCTACCGTGTTACTGAGAATTCTGCACGGGTATTTGAATTATAATTGTTTATGAATGTGTTGTGATAATACTATATGTATGTAGCACATGGTAAATAAGGCAATGTTTACCTTTCTAACGTTATACTTGGTAGTCAACTAGGTTAATGTTTACATCACCACCAGTAACATACTTGTTTACCACCTAATATAAGGCAGATTAATTAACTGTGTGGCTTATCACTTATAAATAGTAGCAAGTATGTATTTGCACATAGTGTCCATTTGAAATAGATGAACTCATATCAGCAACAATTGTGTATACCGGTAATCTTGTTTGACTTAGGATCTATTTTAATTAACATTCCGGTACCTCTCGTCGATCCCTCTTTGGGAGGACCTTTATCACATTTTTATACTTTAGGATTTTTTTAATTTTACGTATGTTCTATCACTCTTTATCAATTCAATAGTACGAATATCTAAGTTTAGAAATTGTGGACAAGCATTGCATACTAGTTTTATATAAATATGACATACCATTTGTTATATATGAATTTGGCTATAATAATATAATTGAATAAATGCCTAAACCTTTTTGGTCATGCAATTTACATACAATGTTGTTGTCGAGGAACAATATAATCATAATTATACATGATGTTATCCATATGTTGGACCCTATGAATATTGAAATACTGTTACTAGAATATAATTATTCAGAAACTATACCTGTGTTAGTTGATCATTCGTAACATTGTATATTAAATGACAGATGAGTTAGTAATAATATAGAAGTCTTACGGAATAACAACTTGCAATGTCATTCTCACGAATTGTATGGGTGAGCACCCCATACAGCGCCAGTAATCCAAACTTGAAAATTCGTAAAATTGAACCCCAAATAAAATGTTAGACTTCTATAACAGTATTGTCCCGAATTATACTGTTAATGTATTAGATGGTCGTCTGCCGTGGTTATATAATATTTTCCTTTGTGTGGACGTGGACACCTTATCACTGCAAACGATTACTTTCCCTACAGCAAATCTGTGGTAAGTACTTCGTTCATGTAGAGCAACTGTTCTTAACCTATTTTTTGTTCCGACCCAAAGTCCGCTCGCGTAACCTACCTCAAACACTTGTGAAACACGCAAGCACGCACGCACACACACGCACACACACGCACACACGACTGTACTTATTTGATGGCCAACAATAATGCTGCTGGAAAGTTCACGAGCTCCTCGAGTTTACCACTTGTAAATTTATGCAACTGGGTCAAGTCTTATTCACGATATACACGAGGTGATTAGAACGCGGCATAAAGCGCCAAAGGTGAGTGGATGTTGGAATTCATCACTTTTGAGAAGGTTTTACGTGGTGGCACTGATACTCTGTTTTAGTCAATTAATACATAAAACTAAAAGTTGTAAATATGCTCATTGGGGGTGCAGTTCCGAAAGGGGGGTTCTTTTCTGTCCTGTTTGGAATATTTTGAACAGAACAATTGAAATGTGCACTGTGATGATAAGTAGACGACTGCTCAAAGGGCTTTACGCTGTAATCCCTGGCAGACCTGTTCAATCGAACACCATCTCGACGTCTGTGGGAAGCATTCAGCCACGTTGCAATTTCTGCGTGAATACTCAAATATTCACCCCTGTCTATAGCCATCATCTCGACTTCTCTAGGAAGCGTTCAGCCACGCTGCGATTAATGCATGAAGACTATTCGTACACAAATATCCACCACTGTCTATATCCATGTACCCATTCATACAGCTGAGTGAACTGGAGCAACGTAGATTCAACGAACTTGTCCAAGGTACGACACAGCAGCACAGTACTCGGACCCGGGTTTTCTCGGTTGAGAGTCCGGTGCTCTAGCCACTGCTCCACTTTGTTTGTTCGTCTTTCCATTTTGTAACCACGTGAAAGTTCTTAAATGCATATAATTGTGAATGTAGTCTAATGTTACGTACATAACAATCAGCTTAAGCCATTTTCAATCCTAACTGGCAAAAAACTGTAATACCGGCAAACTGCCACGTATGGCCGACCACACGGTGGCGCTGTAGGTCACCACGGGACGCTGTTCAATTGGTACTACATCAGAACATCTTCAGGAACCCAAGTTGTATATGCATGCAAGGTATCACAACTGTATACAGAAGTGCGCAATCTGAGTGCCTATCCGCCTAAATGTTTGCTACGTGGCTGTTGTGCATTAGAAGCCCACGACTTTACTGTGTGTTCACTTGTGTAATTGAACAGGCCACAACGTTTCTCAACCGGAGGTCCTCGGCCCACTGGGGTCGCACAGAGCTGCCAGTGGGTCCCCGAGATGACAGGAGAAAAAGTGTAGTTAAATGTTACCTGGTAAAGATTAAACAAATTGAAATATCTGACCTAACTTTGAAAACGGCCACGTATAGCAGCCAATCTTCTCTTCGTGTATCTACTGTACATATTCACACATGATGTTAATCAAATCATACAGCCGTATAAAGGGACTGTTACTCCACAATTGGCCTGCACAGTCATAGCGGAAGCTGTCGAAGTTCCAGAAGCTAACAACGGGGCGCATCAGCATCGACTCTCGAAACTACGCTTCGCCTAATAAAACAGCCGAATGACGATCGAAACATGAAAACTCAACGCAAAGCTCCACGATTACCATATATGCAACAGTTTCAGCTCAGCTATCTTGCAGATATACTCATTGAAACAAACAAGCTCATTAAAACGATGCGGTACAACAAAACAGTATCGCCCAGCATGAACAAGTCGAAGTATTCAAAAGATTACACAGACCATTGAAAACATTTGCCTCACCAGGAACCACCGACCTGTTTGAACAGATGCACGCGTTCAGTCAGGGGATAAACATGGATTTCAGTGCTATCAAACATTAGGTAATAGTGCATCTGCCAGGATTGGTGGATACATTTAACAGCTATGTCCCTGAACACACAGAGGAGCAAGCAGCTTCTTACCAGTGGATAGCAAACCCATTTACTGAGAACATCGAGGAACAACTTCCAGGCAATACCCCATCCATACTCTTAGAAGAACTCATTGGCTTATCATCTGACGGCACCATGAGAGCTCGGTTCAATGAAGTGCAATTAGAAACATTCTGAGTTCCAGATATGTCAATGTGCAGCAACGAACGTGTTGATATTATTTAGCACCACCTATTTGTCTGAAGCTAACTTCTTAGCCATTACAGCACTGGTCACTAAATATAGGGCCAGGTTGACCACTGAAGATGACATGCGTGTATGTTTGTCAGATGTCTACTCTCGCATTAACTGTATTACTGGCAGGCACGTTGAATGAATAGAGTTTGTAGATAGGATACTATGGGAATAGTCCACACTGAATGTGTTATGTATTAGTGTATTCATTTTGAAATGTATGTTTTGAAATACCAAGTGATGTGACATGTTTAACAATCAGCAAACTAAAATACTGTGACATTTATTTAATCTAAATATACTAGTTAGTGTAGTAATAGTTAACAAGCAGTTTGGATAGAACACCGGGCTCTCAATAAAAAAACCTGGTTTGAATCATGTACTGCTGTTTCGAACTTTGGACAAGTTTGTTCACTCTGAGTTGCTCCAATTCACTCAGCCGCATAAATGAGTACCTGGATATAGACAATGATAGATATTAGTGTATGAATAGTATTCGAGCATTAATTGCAGCGTGGCTGATTGCTTCCCAGAGAAGTCGGGTATGGTGTCTGATAGGCCTAATCTCCATTGTTAAGGAATTTAGTTTTTAAATAAATACATCTAATTGTAAATGTCATTAAATGACACGTGCTTGTGAATAAACTTACTTAAGCCGTTTTTCATCCAAATGACTAAAAAATATTTGATACTATGGCCAAAACGTGTAATACCAGCAACGTGCGACCGCGAGGTGGCGCTGTAGGCCACAAGGGGCGCTGTTCAATTGGCAATACCTGAATATCAGAAAATCGTCAGGGCCCCAGTTGTGTATATAATATGTGTGCGTGCGTGCGTGCGTGCGTGCGTGCGTGCGTGCGTGTGCAATGTGTCACAACTAAATATCAGTGTGCACAATCTTGCCTATTTGATGTGCTAATCCTCCTAACTATGACGGGAACTAATGAGAAATGCAGTTACGTGACAAAACGTCAGAAGTTGTAGGTCGCGTATTTGCGGCATTTCTGATGACGTCATAATGTTGTTGTCGTTACATGAAAATGGCTGTATCATACGGAACGAAGGTAGCACACCGGGCTTTCACTCCCACTGTCATGGCTTCCAAACATGTTTCGTCGTAATACCAGCGTCAGCTTCATATGGGACATTATGACAGACTACATCAGACTGCAGTGTATCCACTACAGCGACAGGCACCTATCGTGCTATACTTGAAACCGGCGTGACGTCATAATCAAGGAGCCTTTATTTGGACAGGAGACGTCATTGAGCGAGAAAATGGCAGTCTACACTGAAGGTTTTTGTCCGCCATTCGGGAGGCAAGCGCATGCGCCTGCGGGACCGCAGCGCGCGATGTTAGCGTATTTGTTCAGTCACCTCATTTCATCAGAATAATCACCAAGCTGTGATGCATCAAATAAAATGAAAAATATTAAAGTAATCCTTGAAGTTTGTTACCTATCACAATTCAAAATTATGAAATTTGCAAGCAAATCACGTAGAAATGTTGCAGTTATTTACTGAGCCAACTGAACTTCGTCGTGTTTCATCAGAATAATCAACAAGCTGTACCACTTCTTATATAATTAAAATATAGTCTGACGTGGTTTGGTCTGCTCTGGTCATGGCGGGCGAGAAGTGCTAATGTATCCCAGCCTTAACGCATTATTGTCGGCTTCCTTTAGTCACATGAGGGATGTCCCCGGAACATTTCTAGCCCTGTTGTACATTTGAATTGTGGTGTCACGTACTTGCCACAACACGGATAATACGGGAACTGAGATTGGTTACGCATATGCGGGTCCAGATGATTTGGGGGCACGTGCTCCCTATAGACCTTTGTAATCTGGCCGAGCTACGTGCATGCATAGAGTGGCATGCTCCCAGACTATATCAATGTGTCCCCGTTACGTACCCCGGGAAAAGCTGAAGGTACGGCGGCTCGGCGGCGAAACATTTTTAACACTACCCCCCTCCCCTCCGTCTGCCGATGTCATGAACCGACAGCGTAACAGCGGAGTCGTGCTGAAGCTCCGGTTCAGACCACCCAATATCAGTTATGTTCGGCCGTCAATGGGTGTTTTTGGCGAGCCTCAAGGGGTGCAAAGGGAAGCTATTGCCCCCCCCCCTCCGACTACCCTCTCTGGAACCGTCCCTGCGGATACTACAGGAACTGAGATAGGGTACGCAGGCTACGGTAAAGTGAACACCGTGTAACGTCAAGGATATGGTAGCTCAGTGGCAGCTAGAGCACACATTCAGCCAGGAAAGGTTACTGGGGATCGATATACAGAAGGTCCAGTTTCAAAAGTTTCAATTTTGTTTATGACATATCTTAGCGCTTAATATGTTATGAAAATTACTTTTTATGAATTAAAAAAAAAATTACATTACCCTTATAGTCTTGTCAAGAGGAACTCTTGCCATAGCGGGTGTGTAAAGGCACCCTTCGCATTCCAGTCTACGGGCCTGGTAGGGAATTTGATTGTTTGGGAATGAGTTTCACACGAATGGGTATAACTAATAGACATCAAAGAGGGAACTGTCTTAAAGAAAATTACTCACCTATTTCAGCACGCTGAACCGAATAGTTTAAATTCAGTTTTTTTATTCCAAATACATTTCTGTGTAACAAACTAAAAATCCACTTTTTTCAACAACAACAATTATATATAATATATAGAATATAGTATAAAAGAAAACATATGGCCTGCTCCTTAATCGAAACATTTAACGCATCCGTTTCAAAAGTCGAACACGGTCACCGCTTTCTTATTCCGCACACATTTCTGTAACACATGAAACACATCTATAAGTTCCAGCGTACAAAATGTACAATGTTCTTGTCTAGGCCTACATGTGACGTACCGGGATAACGCAGCTATACTCAATAGTAACAGTCGAATTGAACTCAGGTGATGTGATATGTATCAGTATCACCCATGACAGTTTTATAACACCTAAGCAGTCATGCTGTTAGCCCGTAG
The DNA here is from genome assembly GCA_020002185.1 of Paraescarpia echinospica. Taxonomy (NCBI): domain Eukaryota; kingdom Metazoa; phylum Annelida; class Polychaeta; order Sabellida; family Siboglinidae; genus Paraescarpia; species Paraescarpia echinospica. The sequence goes on along the minus strand of CM034535.1, from coordinate 18,330,744 downwards.
GAAATCCGGGTCATTAATTTCCGAATGTGTAGTGTAAGAATAGTTAATATAATCGACAGTCGGTTTAATCAAAAGTGCGTATATTTATTTAAATTGTCGGTACGTATAAAAAAAAACAATTATCGTGCGGTCGACATTTTGTCTTCAACCACCGAATTATGTGTCAGTCACATGTTCTGAGGAGGCAAGGAATATCGGCAACACCTACACAGAAACACTTGTATATATTCGTTTCGCGCATTCACGTGGCGATTGCACTGTTGATACTCACTTGAATGGATTCCAGGACAACAATTAAATGAGTTAGTGATGTGTCTGGTTATTTTATAACGATTACAAACGCAATGTTGCATAACATAAACTAGGATATCGTAGTGGGTAGTAAGTAGGTTTCTATGAATTTGTAGTGAGACGAGCGCAATAATCAACCTGAGGAGGTTGACATGAGTCAACGACCACACTATGAGTATTGCGGCTGACTAAAGACATCCTTTTGTTGTGGTTCGCCATTGTCCTTTTGTGGAGTGTTACTGTCTTTTTGTGGCAAGCCACAGTCTCCCTGAGGTGGGACACTGTCTCCTTGCGATTGACCGTGGTTTCCTTGTGATGGGCCGCTGTCTCGTTTCTGCGTGTTGCCATCACTGAAAGGCATCGGTAGAAAGGTATCTTCGGTTATTCCCGGCACTGAAATTGACGTTGAGCCAGGGGTCACATTTGTCTCGTAGTCATAGACGCCAAAATCCTCTTGTATTCCCTTTCGGTATTTCACGACGGCCATGTAGGTCAGACCTGTCTGCAATACAACAGGCCATTCGTTGGTTGTAAATTAATACTGCACAAAGAACAGCTGTTGCATCGGAATCACGCAGGAAATCGCCACAAACCCCTATAAAACCCCTTAGTATAGATAAGATTTCGTTAAATGTACATAGCCTAGGCAGTGCAATTTATTTATGCTCATCTTACAGGGTGGGTCTTACTAGATAAATAAAATGTTAACCTTTTATTTCTGCCAGAACCACTGTTTCCATGGAAATAAAGACAATAGCCGCGGTGTGGCGGAATTAATGCACTATAGAAGTACTTTAACTTGTTTGTGTGTATTTATTTCTATAATGAATTTACACAGTTATGGTTTGTAATTGCAAAAAATGCCGGTGCATCTGTATACACTACTTCCAATCGATTTCACATAACACAATTGTTTTTTACAGAATTGGACAATACGCAACAATCCAAATCTGATTTACTTTTAAAGTATTGTAATGTTTTTGTCGCCAAAACGTGAATTCCAATCAATGGCCGTCACAAATTGAATAACAGCATTGATTATTTACTAAAGCTACGCTTTGTCCATAACTAAGACGTTTTATTTCTGAGGTAAGCAATTGTTATAAACGTGAACTGTATATATATATATATATATATATATATATACATATATATATATATATATATATGTATATATATATATATATGTATATATATATATATATATATATAGAGTAAACATACAATCCTACGCATATGTGGAAGAAACAAATTTTTTGAATTTGAACACAAATCCTAACTTTAGGTGGAGTAGGTCCACTAAAATTATTCAGGAATTAAATTCCAAATAACTTGTACAACGGATCACAATAGGCATCGAATGATGTTTGCTGTTACTAAATTACCGATTTCTACTTTCAATGTTACATAGGTCGAATGAAAACAGTCTCTGCTGTTTCAAGCCGTACTTCGTTTATTGTACAATTCGATAATGACATGCCGCTTGCATACTGTCTACACTGGACGTTAAGCAAACTTCTAGTTATTGTGTGGGAAGGTATAATTATTGTCATACATGCGTCATTGTTAAATGTGGTAGTTAACAAACTTACTGTAAATGATGCGAAATAATTCGCGCGCTCTAATAATCAGTACTAATATATGTTTGGTAATTACACATGTCGATTTAGGAGATGTATGGATACTAGCGAGTGTCTGAAGATATTCAGGAAGAGACCGATGTAATTTGTAGTACATGCAATGACTGAAGTAGTTGTTTAGATTGTCAATATTATGGATACTTTATATTCCTCAGATGTATACGTTGATATTAGATGAATAGGGTCTATTATAATTTTTCGTCATATGGACTGACATTTTGGGAACATCTACCGCCGCACAATTACGTCAGAGTCACAGAAAACAAACATGCATGCATTCAAGCACGCCATGCACGCACGCACGCACGCACACACACACACACACACACACACACACACACACACACACACACACACACACACACACACACACACACACACACACACACACCATATATAATCGAATGGATTTGTTTTCAGATCACAACTCACAAAGGTTATAGTCGAGAAGAAGGAGGCGGAGATTGCGATGTACATCACGTGGGTTCTTTCTTCGAAGCATCTGTTTGTCATATAGCTGAAGCAGACCAACCACATGAAGGCCCAGAAACCTACAATGACAGTTACATCTCAAGATGGTTAATGTGTTCCAGCACAGCACTCAAACGTTCTGGTGTTATCCACATACAAGATATGTATTTACAAACCAAAATGCTCATTATTGTTTGCTTGTCTTGTCTTAGATAATCTTAGTAGGGCATTTTTAATTACAAAGTGGGGGCATAATTATGTCCTTTCATTTGTCCACCCCACCAGTTGTACTCTTTATACAGATTATTTGTATCAGGTGTTTGGTTGTTGTAAATTTATACTTGGCGTGTGTGCGTGAGCGTGCATGTTCTCCCGCTGTTCCTTTAGTCCACCGTGGATGTGGTGTGTGTGTGTGTGTGTGTGTGTGTGTGTGTGTGTGTGTGTGCGTGCGTGCGTGTGCGTATGTGTGCGAGCGCGCGCGTGTGTATTAGTATTCATCAAAACTGTGCCCTTTTTACTATTGAAATTTCCAGTGGATAAGTCACGTTAGACAGTGGCAGGGTATATAAGATATTATAAAATACTAATTACACTACAGTTTAACTGCTCCACGGTGCCAATGGCAAATGTACTGATGCACGTTAATTATTTCGTGGTCACTGTGTAGAGTCACAAAACATCAGATTTGTACAATGTTAAACCCGAGAAATACCTCCCAGACTTCTAGCACATGTTTCTAATACAACGATAGGAATGTTATGATCACAGACGGCTAGACAGAAATGGATAGGTATCGCTTGCGTTTGGGATAATTTAACGATATTGCGTAGGCCTATAGGAGAAAATTAGTAAAACAGGAATATTGTATAGTAGTAATAAGCCAGTAACATACCGGAGAAAGCCATGTCAGCTATGACTACATATTTGCGTTGCTGTATGCTGCTCAAGTTATCAAAGACCGCGTCGATGACGAGGAAGCCCATCAGACCAAAGAACGCAATAACGCCAACACTAATCCCCAAGGGATAGACGTTTTCTGAATCGTTAATACATTTAATGTAGTTGTATCTATTCACTGATGAGGCGACGCAGCTGAATACGATCATGGCCAATACCTGAAATTCGACAAGAGAAAGCGTTCATTATGTCAATTCTACTATAGTAGGTATACAGGTAAACCAAACGAACCGCTACGTTTAGTAAGAAAAACTAAAGATATACCTTCTACCCGTAAGAAAATGATCCTATGTATATTCCTGCGACACACGTGACTGTTATCAACACATTTGTCAACACATTCGTGACGTTAACAAAAGATGTATTGTTCCCAAGCTAATCGTTGCATGTCCTGTAATAACCTAATCATAGAGATTCAACAAGCGAACGTGCCCGGGTCGTGTACCATAGATCGTCGAGATGTGCAAGTTTCACTCCCTCGTGCCGGTTTTTAATAACGGATAACACCGATTCTATATGTTCTCTACAAGGTCATTACTACTTTTTGTGATGATGCTATGCTTAATATACATGAATAAAAACGATAGATATTTAACGCAACCTTTCTTACCGCATTGTGAGGCCTTAGAAGATAACTGAGAAGGTAATGCGTAAAATTAATTAAATCTCAAGCTAACCGAGGAAAATGTCTCGCTGCGAGTCGGCGCCATGCTAGTGGTTCACTTATCTCCGCGCGATGTTGTTGGAATTTGTATTTCGCAGGTAAAACATAGGGGCGGATCCAGAAATCGAGTCTAGAGCGGCCCAAAAACTCTACTGGCGGCCGAACCAAATGGTGTAGTTGAAATGTCGCTACCGCGCCGCCGTAACTTCAGCCGCACCGCTGTCTCGGCTAGACTGGATATATCAGAAGACGGAGGGTGGGGGTACTGTATTTGTTCGGCGCCGCGTCGCCGTTACTTCAGATTTTTATATTATTATAACATAAACGGGTGCACATTTCAAACGGCCTAGTGGGACACGGTCGCGTTGGCTCATTATTATAAAAGGTCTGCGGACACACCGAATTCATAAGATCTAGGGGACACGTGCCCCCCAGGGGTCCATGCGGGCCTCCAAATCCCGGAGTGAAAGAGTAACAAACAAATAATTACATCTTCAGTTTAATTTTGTTCTAATATCTTTAATACTGTTTTCGTTGTTTAGTTGCGTTGCGCAACTAGGGTCTACGTGAAATTCCTCACATTGGTGAGGTTATCGTAGTATTTGGAAGTATCATAATTTGGCATATTACTTGAAACAGAACAAATTGAATACAGAGAAATCGTACTGCATGTTCACTACCAATACAGGGCCTACATATACGTCATAACATACAATGTTATTTTGACGGTCGTTCCTTTTACGATCTACAAGTTGTAGGCCTACCAGTCCAGTACCGTGTTACTGGGACAGCTACCAGAGCACGTATCCGTAGCTGTTTCGCGCCCTGAATCTCTGTGTTGTATTCATGTATTGTTGTTATAATCATCATCGTCGCATGACAGGGAACCTACTTACAATACACTCGCGTATTGTGCGCACGATTTGATTTGTTTTGTTCGATCTGATATGTTAGACAACAATGCAACTGACCGATTGATTAACTGAACTTCGCCGTCTTCAGCGCAATTCGCAAGCCTCTCTCCGTCCATTAAGTAGCGTTGCAAAGCGGTAGGGCAGACGGGGCATCAGCGTTGCTAGTAACAGTGGGAGGAAGTTGACTATTGATTTTAATTCAATCTTCTGCGTCGCTCCCACATTTCTCCGTTACTACCCCTCCCATTCCGACACACCGCGCACAGAGAGCGCGTTGGGGCCCAGAAATTGAGTGTTTACCTTCATCCATATGCACAGTGTATTCATCCCATCAACGTCGCCTTCAGTTGTTGTTAACACAAGGCTGTGGCGTCTCCATTTTTTAATAGCTATATTTCGTATGTTTTTGCAGGTTCAACTGTGTTAAAAAAAAACTTTCTGTCGCCCTTTTCCAACATATATATCTTGTAAGCTTACGCTGCTTCAGTTGTGTTAGCAACCCGCTGTTCAGGCTAATTCTGCATGTTGACGTTCGTCTTTCGGTCGACCCAGCTGGCCCCGAGCACACGGCGCCAGTCTCACGCCTCCACGACGTCCTAGTTATTTTCGTCTGTGTTTCACTATGCCACCGTTCAGTAAGCGTCGACGCGCTTTAATGGTCGCATTTAGATTCGTCAGTGGCGTCTGTAATAGAAACGGTGCTGTATACGGATTGTCCGTCCTGATTTATATCGTCTCGCTTCACTGCGTCGGCACTACCTCCGCTGTTACAACCTCACTGCGACGATGTCAGCGTTGTCGCTAGAAACAGGTTAGTGAGATATAATGATACCTACCCAACTAACCGCCCTCAGTATAACCTGCGGCTTTTTAATGTAGGCTAAAAAGTCGAAATGGCCAGTCGCCTTGCCTGCGCCGTAAGCTCCGCCACCTTCCATTTTGGTTGCTGTCAGGTGTTAGTGACGTCAAGAACATACGGGCAGTTGGATACGCAGGGATGCGTGTAATATATTAATTATAGAACGGGGTCTATATCGTTATGGTTGTATGTTTTGATGCTGCCCTCTGTGGGATAGGGTAGAGATACTTTGCGGGTGTACGGGCCGAGTTAACCATGAAATCCACGCTGATTATTCGAATACAGCTCTACTGGAGATTTACGCGCTCTAAGGTCGTTTATGATCTTAAGTGGAAACGAAACTAGATCTATCTCTAGCATCAATGATCGGCACAACAACACGGCAAGCAGTTTGATTATAGGATATTTTAATATGCGATAGTATTCGGTATTTCGGAATATATTGACTGAACGAATCTTCTAGATGCCCATAAAGTAGGGGAAGTAGGGGCATGTCCGCACCTCGAGGCATGTCCGCACACCCTATTATTGACGCATCGTGTAACATCTGGTTATTGGAATCATGTCAAACAGTAGCGTCTAACCCCCAAATCGAACATTTGCATATGCTATTTGATTAGAGTTTCGTAAGTAAATACTTATGAAATAAAACGTTGTTTTCGTAAAAACTGATGTAATTTTATTCATATACTGTCAGGTGTATTATATCTACAGTGAAGCGTGCATACGAATGTACTTATATAATTCCAACCTGAATTTTAATGGTGTTGTAATAGTGGAAACACAGCTTACTTTCATAAGCAGCATTTTCGAACAATTCGGAAATGTTCATGTGTCGGATGCTTGGGGCATGACCGCACACGCCTGTGCTGACATGCCCCGTTTGTCGGCGGTTATATGTAACCTACTTAGATATACATTTAGATATTTCAGTTGCTTAGTGCGGGTATTATTGGAAACGTCGATATTATTTACTACATGATGATTATTTATAATTACCGCACATAAATCATTCACTGCTTCAATGTGCGTTAAACTGTATCATGTTGGCCTCACATTTTGCCACATTGCATATCATTAGTACCATATGACATTTAAACAAATGAAGCTTAATTTATAATTACGCATAGGCGTACATAACCACGATGGCAAATTATATTTAATCTATAACATAGTAGCCGATATAGGATAAATAACACTGCAACTGATCTGGGCTAATAACTGGCGTGATTGCTTCAGGTGCACAATGGTGAGACGCCATAGGAGGAAAACCAATAGCGTCCCATGGAGTGATGAAAACATGCGACTTGCTATTGAGCTATGGAACAAGGGGGGCGTTGGATATCGCCAGATTGCGAAGCAATTCAATGTGCCCTGGTCAACACTGCGAGATCGCATAAAGAATAAGAAAAAAATCATAACCGGCGCTAAAAAAAGGTTTTGCACGGGGTTTTAGAACCATCTTCTCTGAGGAACAAGAAAACGAATTGTGTTCGTACATCCTCCGTATGGAAGAGGTCTTACTTGGACTGAGCAGAGATGACTTACGGCATGTCGCCTACCAGATGGCCGTGCGGAACAACATTCCGCACAACTTCAACAACCAAACTAAGATGGCAGGAAATGACTGGCTCGTGTCGTTTCGGTATCGGCACCCGGAATTATCGTTGCGAACGCCGGAAGCTACGTCGGCGACACGAGCACGGGGCTTTAATAAGGCAAATGTAGATAGGTTCTATGTATTGTACGGCGAATTGATCGATGCCAATATGTTTGAGCCAGGCGATGTATACAATGTAGACGAAACAGGTATTACAACAGTGCAGGGTAGACCATCTAAAATACTCGCCCCCTGCGGGAAGAAAAAATTGGGTGTCTAACATCGGCAGACCGAGGAACTCTTGTAACAGCAGTCATCGCCATAAACGCGGCAGGCAACTGTGTGCCTCCCATGTTGATTTTCCCGCGAGTGCGCAGAAAGCCAGAGCTGATAGACGGTGCATCCCCGGGGAGTATATTTGCATGCCACCCAAGTGGGTGGATGCAAACAGATCTGTTTACAGATTGGTTCCACCACTTCATCGCTTTTTCTAAGCCAACCGAGAGCAAACCTGTACTACTTGTTCTTGACGGGCATGCGACGCACACCAAAAACATTGCGTTAATTGACTTAGCCAGGCAAACCAACGTGCACATCATCTGCCTCCCGCCACACTGCACTCACAGGCTGTAGCCGTTGGACGTCGCATTTATGAAGCCTCTGAGCTTATATTACGACGAAGCGGTGAGGATCTGGCTTCGTTCTCATCCAGGGAGAGTTGTCACCATCCACCAGATCGCCATGTTGTTCGGCGGGGCATACCTCAAGGCAGCGACCGCAATTACAGCTGTCAATGGATTCAGAAAGACTGGTATTGTTCCATACAACCCTGTCATCTTCAGTGATGCAGATTTTGCTGGATCGCATCCGACCGATATTGTTTGCGATACGAATGCGTCTGGCCGAAGAGAAACTAGTGGATTAGTTCTCCCTGTCTCAGATAGAGCGCCTAATCAGGGCTCAACTGGTGGGCAAGGAGCGAGTGTAGTAACGCCATCGCCTGCAGCAGCAACAAGCGGGCATCCTCTTGTTGGACACGTCAGTCCGTCAGACATGTTGCCGATCCATCACGTGGCGGGATTTCGAATGCGCGGCAAGAAAATATCAAGACAGTGCGGCAAAACAATGATCCTGACGGCTAGTCCTTACAAAGCCATGCTCGAAGCCGGAATAAAGAAACTTAGCAGCGAATAAATACTTAGTTACAGCGGTCGGTTCAAAAGATGTGAAGAAATCATACCCGTCGATCAGCAATCAACAAGGGAGACTACATTCTTGTCAAGTTCGCTAAGAAACAACGGGTATTGCTGTAAAGGTGGTGCGTGTCGACAGGCGTGAAGATGAAGTACATACAAGTTACCTGAAGCGCAATGACTTGCATAATAGCGACGCTGTCACCTTCTGCTGGCCTGAAACCAAAGACCTAGCATGGCATGATGAGCAAGACATTGTCACAAAGCTGCCAGAGCCAACAACAGTTGGTGACACAACTCGCACAGCTGACAAGTTGCGTTTCGAATTTGACTTTGCACGTTACGAGAGCATGCTGTTTTAGGAGTACGTTTTCCAAATAACTGTTAATCAATCTTCCCGAAACTAGGATTTTTTAAACGAGGGCTATGTTTCAAGGCCTATTTATGACTGTACTTTCTTAACTTTTCTAATGAAAAATTTTGATTTGTATTTTTCTGGTGTTTCTTTTAGTTCTAATAAGTATTGCACGTGACCGTAGCCTACACCTACCGATACACATTATTATAATAATATACTCGTACACATATATGCAGTTCACAGTCTGCTCTGGGAGACTCTGTTGCTACGCCATACATGTTGCATAACCGCACACAGTGTGCGGCTTTGCCCCGTACCTTGGGGCATGTCCGCACAAAGGTATACCTTTACATTTTACCAAATATATAAACATCTGATGGGAAATGTGGCCTCTTAACAAACAACAACAAAGTAATATGATAGCTATGTCGTGTGTCACGTGAAGTGTGCAGACATGCCCCTACTGCCCCTATGTATACTTGCTTTATTTGTATTCATTAGGCCCTACACACGTATACAATGGAATAATAATCACGACGAGGTCGTATATACATGGCACCTGGTGGATTGTGCTTAATGTATATATAATTCGTCGTCTCTACTTGAATGAACATTCGGAATGCGATAGGCCAGCAAACTGATGAAATAGTAGGCCCTATACGAATTTATACGACTTTATATGAAATGACGGGTTTCAATCAGTGTATGCGTGTGCACGAACGAACGAGAACGTCCAAAATAGAAACAAGTGTTTTCTTGGCCTTACTGATATTGTTCTCGCACCCTAACTGTTACTTATTCCATTGATTATTAAATATAATTAATTCCTGTTTTGACGATTGGTATATTAGTATGCTTATGTGTGTTGCTTGTTAGTTTGAAACGTTGGCTGGATTGTTGTTCCATACCATCTTTAGTTTACGGATGGCCGAAACGATAATTACACATCGCGCGGATACGCACGCACTCACCTCCACACTGTGGTTCAAGTGTTCGGGTACTCTGGTACACAATCTATGTCAAGACAAAATTCTCATATAGACACAGTATAAAACACATTAACGAAACACGCTTCTCCAATTACCTGCTACTTGGCAAAAGACTGTCTACTACTACCACTACTACCGTTACTACTACTGCTACTACTACTACTACTACTACTACTACTACCACCACCACCACTACTACTACTACTACTACTACTACTACTACTACTATTACTACTACTACTACCACCACTACTACTACTACTGCCGGTGCTTTGTGTTGGCGGGAACCAAGGAGACACAACGACGTAACGCAACGTAGTTTCGTCATTTCAGCTGATGTCATAAGTTGTGGTCTCCCCTCAAATAATGGGACCTCCCGTCTCTGACGAGAGACCACGAGGAAGATCAACATCGCTAAGCAGTGATTTGGTGGCTCACGCTATTGTATAACAATTTACCGTTTCTGGTACGTAATAAACAATGTTTGGTTCTATTGCTATGTCTCATTGAGTATAAGCTTTAACATGGCGCAGTCGGCAAAAGGCCACGAACTCAAAATAAGACGTTAAAAAGTCGGTTTGTCTTTAAACGGTAGCGACAAAATGGACAGAAAATCCCGCGCCGCAAGCAAATACGGTGCCGCTTTCAAAAGCTCCGCAAGAGTGCGCCACAAGCGTTGATGTTGACCAAAGTCCGCGCTGCGGTGACACAATCGCACCAGACTGGCTTGCAACATTCCTGTCTAAACAAGAAGAACAGGACAACAAACGTGAACAGCGAGAGCAGGAACGGGCGCGCGCAAGCGATGAAAGACATGAACTATCGATGCGTCTATTCTGCGAGACCCTCGACAGATGCGCTCAAAAATCACCATCGCGCGCACACAGCAACGGCGCCCAATGATGAGTCTAGTGGTCCAGAGACTCAACACAGACACCGTGACCAACGTCCAGCGTACTTCTACCGGCCAACACGCCAAAACTAGACCGCCGGAGCCAATGGCAGCAGACATAACACTACGAGAACTAGCAGCATGGAGGCGATCATGGGGAGATTTCGTGGAGTTAGAACAGCTCGACCGTCTCCAGGACGTCAACAGAGAGCCATGTTGCGCACTAGCTTCTCTATTGAAATGCGTGCTACTTTGCAATTAGCCATCGGTATAGACAATGATGACGATATAACCGTCATAGCGATCTTAGACCGAATCCAAGAACACATCCGAGCCAAACGAAATGTTACACTGGACAGGGTGGCACTAGAAGAACGCAAACAAGAAGAAGGTGAACCGTTCGACCACTTCTACATGGAATTGCGGGAAATTGCCAACAACGCAGACATTTGCCAGCAGTGCTTAGACGATCGTCTTACTACGCGAATAATGTCTGGAATTCGTGACCCAGAAACAAGACGAAAGTTATTAGCAGTCACGCCTCCCCCTTCTCTACTGACAACAGTTGATATCTGCAGGAGTGAAGAATCAGCAAGGATTGATGAAGCTGCACTTGCAAACAATGACAAAGGCCATACGAAGATAGACAGAATTGGCAAGAAAACCTGGCAACGTAGTAAAACCAGGAATAACGCCACTTCAAAACATAACCACAGATGCGGTTATTGTGGAAAATCAGCTCATAAAACGCGAGATGAATGTCCTGCATGACACAGTGTATATTCAGTCTGTAAGAAAATGTGTCATTAGGCTACGTGTTGCCGTCAGAACAATCCACAGAATAAGAGTACACGTCGATCGACCGCATTGAGTCAGATTCGCGTACTGAACATTCTGGGAAAGAAAAAACACCGTCGCGCCCCGCGCATTAAGGTACAACTTCATCACAATGCTGATGATAGCTTCATCACAACAGCACAGGCAACACCAGATACAGGGGCCGAAGCCACAGTTGCAGGGCTTGATATCCTAAAACAAATATGATTAGACATATGAAATACATGTTCCCCGCCCGAAGACACAACCATTGCTGCCAATGGTACATCATTCGAATGTATTGGCACAGTAGACCTCCACATCCATGCAGCAGACACATATACGAAAGAGACGGTTCTTATCTGCAAAGAGCAAAAAGGACTTCTGCTGGCTTGGTATGTCTGCCGAGACTTAGGAATCGTGCCGAACGATTATCCCAAACCAATTCGTGCCATAAGACGGTCACGCGAAACAAAATCGCCAAAAAAGATTCCTCCAGAACACGAGTCATCCGACACGCGAACACGCAAACGCAATGACTTACTTGAAGAATTCAAAGACGTGTTCGACACAGGTGACCAACTGAAGACAATGTTGGGTGAACCAATGAAAATCCACTTGAACGAGAACGTTGAGACTTTTGCAATATCTGTCACTCGCCCCATTCCTTTCGCATGGCGGGATGAAGTCAAAGCAAATCTCGACCAGATGTCAAGACAAGGCATTATCAAGCCATTGGGAGACGTTCCCACCAGATGGTGTCATCCGCTCGTGGTAGTGCCAAAACCATGAGGGGGTATACGTCTTTGTGTGGACCTCACACGTCTCAACAAATCCGTTCGTTGTCCAATTCATCCTATGAAGACACCAAAAGAAGCAGTCTCCAACATCAAATCAGGGTCAAGATACTTCACGACGTTAGACGCAAAACAAGGGTACTGGCAGATACCACTCTCGCCCGAATGCCAAGAACTGACGACTTTCTTGACCCCTTGGGGACGTTATCTCTTCTTGAGAAGCCCCATGGGACTATCCTCAACCGGCGATGAATATTGCAGACGCGGCGACATAGCGATCGCCGGCTTAAACAACGTCGAAAAGGTCATGGATGATGTCGTTGTACACGATGAAAACTTTAAGCAACACATCGAAAGAGTTCGCTAAGTGTTGCTCCGTTGTCGGGAGCACAGCAACACACTGAACCCCGACAAGTTCATGTTCGCGGAAAATGAGGTGAATTACGTTGGCTTCAAAATCAACGCAGAAGGCGTCAGCACAGATCCGGAAAAGCTGAAAGCAATCGCCGAATTCCCTACACCAACCTGCTTGACAGAACTACGATCTTTTATGGGCCTTATCAACCAGCTTGGTGACTTCACGACAGCGGTCAGGACAAGTGCTGATCCATTGCGTGATATACTGAAGAGCAAGAACGAGTTTCGATGGACTGAAACACACAGCAAAGCCTTTCAAGCCACAAAGAAAGCGTTGGTAACTGCTAATACACTGGCACACTTTGATCCATCAAAACCAACCGCGCTACACACAGATGCATCGCGACGCAAAGGTTTGGGCTATGCTCTTTTGCAGCAACACGCAGACAAATGGCGACTGATTCAGTGCGGATCACGCTTTCTTACAAACACGAAAAGTCGCTATGCAATGGTGGAATTAGAGCTACTGGCAGCCACCCGGGCGATGAAGAAGTGTCGCATTAAACTACTCGGACTGTCACATTTTGAGTTGGTCGTCGATCACAAACCATTGGTGACAATTCCAGATGCTTTGTCACGTGCACCTGTGTCGGATCCATCGGAGGAGGATCAAGAAACAAAAGAAGAAGTAGAACACCACGTTCACGCGGTAACCATCAATGCATCCAGAATGGTACATGAAGACGACCAAGATGATCAGCAAGATCACCTGTGTGACCCGATACTAGATCGACTTAGAACAGTCGCTATGCAAGACGAAAAGTACAAAACAGTCATTGACAACGTCCAGAATGGCTTCCCATCGTCAAGAGACAAAGCAAACGCTAGTGTCATACCATTCTGGAACATCAGAAACGAGCTGTCAGTGGACGACGGGATAGTCCTCTATGGACCTCGTATTGTCGTGCCCAAGTCAGCTCGACGTGAAGTCTTAGCGCGTCTTCATGACTCGCACCAAGGGACCGATAGAACGAAACGCAGGGCGAGACAAAACGTGTACTGGCCTGGCATTAGTAACGATATCGCTATGACAGTGGCAAGTTGCAATAAATGCCAAGAACTCCGACCTTCTCAGCAACGCGAACCACTGAGATCAGAACCTCTACCAAACAGGGTATTTGAAGATGTGTCAGCAGACTTCTTCCACTACGCCGGACGAGATTATCTCGTCTATGTAGATCGACTCTCAGGATGGCCTGTGGTCTTCCATTTCCCACAGGCTAAGACTACATCCCGCCACACCATCTATGCATGTCGACGTGCCTTCGTGGAGCTTGGAGTCCCAGTGCGATTTAGATCTGATGGTGGTCCTCAGTTCGCGTCTCGTGAGTTTAAACAGTTCTTAAAACGCTGGGGCGTTCGTCCCGCACCATCCACACCACATTACCACCAATCTAACGGACATGCCGAGGCTGCGGTGAAAACAATGAAAAAACTCATTGCAACAACAACCGTGAATGGAGATCTGGACGATGAGAATTTCCAGCGAGGACTTCTAGAATACCGCAATACTCCTCGTGCAGGTGGCCTCTCCCCTGCACAAATCCTATTTGGACACCCACTGCGATCGGCAATACCCGCACACCGACAATCGTTTGCAAGCAAGTGGCAAAATGTGGCGGATAAGCAGGATGCTGGCTGCGTGCAAACACATGCGCGGGGCGAAGAGCGTTACAACAGGCAATCCCGTCCTCTACCACAGCTACGCATTGGCGCACAAGTAAGATTGCAAAATCCCCTTACAAAAAAGTGGGATAAAGTAGGCCAAGTCCTCCAATGTTCGGACTTTAAAAAAAAGAGAGGAGGGAATTGGTGTAGTCTCCCATCAAATAATGGGACCTCCCGTCTCTGACGGGAGACCACGAGGAAGATCAACATCGCTTAACAGTGATTTGGTGGCTCACGCTATTGTATAACAATTTACCGTTTCTGGTACGTAATAAACAATGTTTGGTTCTGTTGCTATGTCTCATTGAGTATAAGCTTTAATAATAAGCAGTTGTCATGAATGAAAAAGGCGGTTTCCTTTCGTGTAAGGTCTCACATTAGCACAAATGTCTTAACTAATGTGTCACAATCAGAATATAGACAGTTTCATTTAACAGAGACTGTTGTCTTAAAGGTTAACAATGACATTAACTTGAACATTAATAATGGTAAAGTGACTGCATAGATTGCTGCTCGTTTAATCATACGAACAAGGAAACACGAGCACGTAACACCAGTCCTGAAATCTCTCCATTGGCTTCCCATCCAAGAAAGAATTACGTTTAAAATTCATTCTCCTGATCACCTTCAAGGCACTCCACGGATTTGCACCGCAATACATTTCCGAGCTTCTTGTTGAATATCAGCCCACACGCTCCCTCCGATCAAATTTTGACAGTACCAACCACACGCCTGAAGTCTTTCGGAGGCAGTGCGTTCTCCAAATAATCTCCCACAGTCAGTCAGACAGTGTGACACTATTGCGTCATTTAAAACGGCGCTGAAGGTACACCTTTTTTAAATCGCTTTCACTACCTAAATGAGTGACATAGAATTGTGAACTTTTTTGTAAAGCGCTTTGAACAGAACTAAGAACTGGATACAGCGCTATATAAGACCTTATTATTATTATTACTATTAAAGATTGGGAACTGCTTTTCGGCTGCATTGCTAACTTTATTTCGTGTTCGCCAGGGTTCTGTTCTTGGGCCTTTGCTTTTTACTCTTTACATCATGCCACTAAGCTCTGTTATACAAAGACACAACTTCCCAGCTAACAAAAACAGCTTCCCAGAACATTAGTGATAACGTTAGAACGTTTTTTTTAGAATTTTTTCTTAACGTCCCGAGAACGTTACTAATAACGTTATTACATAACATTAGCAGAATGTTTTTTGGAAAATGTTCTTAATGTTCCGAGAACGTTACATATAACGCTATTGCCTAACGTTAGCAGAACGTTTTTTAGAAAGATTTTTTAACGTCCTGAGAACGTTCTGAAAATATAGAACAATGAAACAATTATGCATGGGTCTCCATTAATTTTATTAAACATGCCAGTTACAAAAAATAATCTTCCTTGTCATCTTTTTTGAACTTCTGGACCTGGGTGACCACTGGCATCTGTCGAATAAGAATGTGTTCTAAATACCAATACATAAATCAAACACAACTTATTTTTGCGAATTTAAGGGCCTTTTTTAAAAAAGAATAGGGTTTGATGATGTATTATTGAATAACTAACAGAGTTGACCAGCACTGTCCAGGGACAATGGCAGTCATATGTATGTGACCCCAACTAGATCACAGCCCCCAGAAGAATTTAGAAAAAACTATAAATCTTTGAACCACCCCAAAGGGTCAACTAGACCGCACAACAATTTCCAGCCCCATACACACAAAACTGACGGAGATAAGTGCCATTTTAAACTTGTGAACCTCCAAGATCCCCACACCACGGATGAATTTCGAAATAATATAAATTCTCGAACCACCCCAAAGGACCAGCAAGATCACATACAACATGACAGCCCCATACTTACAAAACTAACGGAGAAAAGGGTGTACAGATATACAAACAAACAGACAGAGAACCACATTGTTTTATAATAGATTTCTTGCACCAAAAATGTGTAGAGACTGTAAACAGGTAGAACCAAATGGACAGTTGTGAGGTTGATAGCATAAGGAAACAAGGGAGAATAAAGTCTAGTTGTCAACACGTGTTGTTTCATCATCGCTATGATAGTGTCTCTTGCTAGTAATTAGAACACGCTAGAAGTAGCGATGATGAAACAACACGTGTTGACAACTAGACTTTATTCTCTCTTGTTTCCTTATGCTACCAACCTCACAACTGTCCATTTGGTTCTACCTGTTTACAGTCTCTACAGATGATCCCGCGCCATTAAGGAAACAAGAGAGAATCAAGTCTAGTTGTCAACACGTGTTGTTTCATCATCGCTATGATAGTGTCTCTTGCTAGTAATTAGAACACGCCATAAATGCACAATGTAGTATTTGCAGCAAAAACAAGAATTTGATATTATTTTGCATAAATATTAATATATGTAGATAAAATAGCTCAAACAGCTATTTCAGGTGTTATTTGACTTAAGAAAAAGACCATAGTGCGTTAATATGCTTTTCTCCAGCATGTATATTTAAATGCCTAATTACTGCTACTAAGAGTAAGTCAAGTTCAAATACCTTGGTAACTTCCCCCCTTTTGTGACTCTAGTGTGAGGCATACATTTCAATGTTTCTGCGATGTATTCCTCGATTTCATCAACTTCGGCTTTTTATGGATGTGTGTACATACTTCTGAAATGGGTGAGAAACACTACATGAAGTAACACATTTCAGATTAAAATATCTTAATGTTCACAAAACATAGCAGTAAACAGGTGATATGCTGCAGTTCAGACGATTACAATAATTAATGGAGAAATAATGGATTAGCTCCAGTAGAAAAAAACACTACCATGGGCCCTAAATAATACTTTATTTTCTGGACTCTGTCAAACATATCACAATAAATTTTTATATCCTAAGCAGAATGGGTTCTTTGAACTTCATGTACCATTACTACAAGACACGTAATGCGCACTTGCTTGGTCATGATCAGCAATGACATTGGCAATGCACAACGATACTATAGTGATATGTTAACAATCTGTATCTACCTAGTTTTACCGGGTTGTTTGTATCAAGTGTTTTTGCATATGTCGGCCATCAATTCAAACATTTGAACCTTATTCGCGCACAATTCGATGTCGCATAGCTTGGTCCAATTTGGCAATTTTCTTACTTTTTACCCGACGCCCGCCCATTTGTAGGTGCCTCCCCGGCCAGGGAAACGTATTTGTTCATGGAAACATATTTGGCCAGGGAAACGTACTTGGCCGGGGAAACTAACTTGGGCAAGAGAGAGATGTTACTTGTCTATTTGGTCGAGAAAGATATTACTTGTCTACTTGCCCATGGAAACGTACTAGGCTAAGAGGGAATTCACTTATCTACTTGGCTGGGGAAGCTTTCTTGGCCGAGAGAGTTTAAATGTCTACTTAACGTACTACGACACGACTATGAAACTCTTGCTCAAATCCGGTTCCAGTATCTCAAGGATCTGTCTTAAGCTTGGACGGCTGTTTGGTCAGAATTCCAACACATGGCCACCAACTTGTTGCTGTAGCACTGGTTGAAGATGTATTATTCTCACGTGGCTGTGGGTATCATCAACTCGCATTTCATCAATTTACAATTTATTAGACTCTGCACCAACTTTGACCTCCGTTAAAGGTGCCTCCTCAATTACATTTTTCACTCGTCTAATTTCAAGTTAATTTTGTGGAAAAGCAAACATATGTACTATGCATAAGGACATGCTAGCTCAGTTGTGTAATTTTTAAATGTAGTTTTAGCAACACCATCAAACACACCATTAATATAATTAACATGTGCAATCAATTTATAAGTAATTATGATTAATTTCTGTGTTGATTTAGTCGACTTTCTTTGGACCCCCAAAACTATGTGACTGACAAATTCTATGGATTTATGGTTAGATGGCGGCCTTGCACTTCGCGTTGGCAAATTACCACATATAACGATCAGTCTACTCTTTCGACAGTTTAAACAAATGTAAAAGCGAGAGATCATAAAAAGTAACTTCCTCAACTGGTTTAACCCATAGTGAACCTGGTCCTTCAATGTCCAAATATGTGGTGTGGAGAGTATAAATAATATCCGCAGTCGGATTAACAAAACAGGTGTGTCCATTTACTTGAACGGGTGAAAGAACTGATTTTGGTTGTTTCCTCTGGTAATTTACCAAAGTCAATTGTCAGGGCCAACATTTAGCCTTTACCCACTGAATTTGTCATTGGCACGATTTTTTTGAGAGAAAGATAGTCAACATCATCACCAGAAAAACATATGCATAATCGTATTGCGCGTTCACGTGAAGATTCCCGTTTTGAAAAAACACTTGGACGATTTCACCAAAACAAAACAAAAAGTTGTGCATATAAGCTAGCATGTTGACGGAAATGCCAGAAATGTAGGTTTGCTTCTGCTGAAAATTTATTTGAAATGATGCACGCAAAAAATTGAAATGAAAAGGCACCTTTAGAAATGGCACCATTTCACCAACATTCCTAGGACCGTAAATGCCTGAATAAGCTGTGTAAAACTGATCTTGCTCCTTAAAGAGGCCTTGTATAGATTGCGCTATTCCACGACAGAAGTATTTTATAGGCCGACGCTTGGCGTCTGCGGCTATTTATAGAACAGTCTCGTGCAGGCGATATATTTGCCGTCGTTAGTTTTCGGGAACACAAGACTGCGCTGAGTCTAGTGATTGTGTTGTTGATAAGGATTTATTTATGACATATACTGTTGCACACTAGCAACACTAACTGAATAAATCCTTATCAACAACACAATCACTAGATGCAGCGCACACTTGTCTTATGTTCCCGAGAACTAATGACGGCAAACATATCGCTGCACCACACTGTTCTATAAACAGCCGCATACGCCAAGCGTCGATCCAGTATACTGAAAACCGCAAGTACCAGGATGTGACATTGGGACACTTTTCGGGGTGCGTCATGGAAATAATATCCCCAGTGATAAGACGGTAGTTTTTATCGAGACGTGTGGAGAATGAGTATCCTTTGAAGTAGGTCATGTATTAGTATATATTAGGTATTATTAAAAGTAGTTATAAAATGGTTGAACACTTACGTCCACTCCGATGCAGTGCTGTCACCGCTGGTGCTTCTGTCACTGCAGGTATCGTCTTCACTGCTGAAAAAAGATGATATAGAAAACTGTTAAATGTGATCAATTAATTTAGGGTAATTAAGCGTAAGTAAGGGTAATGAAAGGTAAAGAAGAGGTGATGGGGTAATTATGGCACTACGTACCTGAACGTGTAAAACGTATGAGATAAAGCAATGAGAAAGATCATATAACTATCGGTTAAACATTCATGATATCAAGATCAAGGTACCAAGCACGTCACAGATAGTTTAACTTCTAAGAACACTGTGTATTTACCCACATGAAGTAAGTGCCCAGTCGTGTAAAACGAATGACATAAAGCAAAGAGAGAAATATATATCTATATACTTTGTGAAAGTGTATTTACTTACATTATAGCACTACATGCGTTGCGTTTGTGCCACTGCTCTCGGAGCTCATCCCAAGGTATTGGTGAAATCATTGTTTGCGATATGTACGTAATGATTTGATCGTAACAAACGAACGATATATATATATATATATATACAGTAGTATTATTATGTAGACACATTGTATAGAAACTTGTAAAGTACAAATTATATCAGCAAGGAGTCTCGTGACATGTGGAACTGGGACCTGAGCAGAAACAGCTGTCAGTTACCGAGTGCCTAATCCGAGCACATGGTGCGTCGCCTAAGCGTCGAGAAGATAACAACTGTATAAGCGTGGCTTATCAGAAAACAGACGACAATTACCGAGGACAGAACCTGTGAGATTCAGCAACGGCCAGGCAACGAGAAGATAAGAACTTTGTGTGTGGTCAGTGGTTTGTGCTAACGTTAGACAGTTTCTACATATGGTGAATATGGACGTACAATTTAAGGGCGTTGTCAAACTTCTTTCCGTGTAATATCTACATATGGGGCGAACACTTCTGTTGCGCAGCAGCTGCGTACCAATATAAGAAGGCCAGGTATTTTGACGATGTAATCACAGCGAGAAAGATCCAGACTGCACGCAGTAGATTACAGGCGAAATATCTCAGTAAGCGTATAACATGAAAAACGGAATTAACATCGGCATGACAAGCTCAACGACGACATATAATGTACGCCATTTTAGCTGTGAAATTCCGTGACTCTCAACTGCGCAAACGTTTGATGGATACAGGTAACGCAAGTCTGGTCGAAAACGTTCCTAGTGCGGAAGGATATCGGGGCAAACGTTCGAGGCGTGGCAAAGCTAGTAAGAATGTTGGCGTTATTTTTATGCAGTTGAGGGACTTTATTAGAAAATAAACGAAGCATTCTTGAACTAACGGTTGTCTTCAGATGGTCATTAAAAACAGATGGCCAAGCGCAGGAGATAAGTGTCGTATGTGGAGTCACATGCCTTATCGCTAACGCCCAGGCAACGCGCGCGGAGTCCAACATGTGGCACCATTGTCCTGTTTTGATTCGTGATTGACACCTGTATCATTTGTGTGTATATAAACCTACCAAGATTCTAGTGGAGTATAACATTCACTCTCTAGCGACGTCGACACCTTCAGACCGACTCCTGAACTACCGACAACATGGCGAACGCAAACGTCACGACATATCCCGAGGACAACATGAATCTGAAACGGCTTGACGCATTAGTGGTGGCAACTATGCCTTTTATCGCCCACTGACTCTCGTAACATGCGTTTTCTCTCCCAAGTACGTCTGTTACCCAGCTTATTGACACACACACACACGCACGCACCTACGTGATACTGGATATAAGGGTAATTAAGGAGTAATGAGAGGATCAAAGCCGCGCACGCCTGCACTATATATATATATCTTAGTTCACACGCCTACCTGAGACTGAAGATCCAGATACAACAGTGTATAGTCATCGGTTTATACGTAGCCACGCCCTCTCTGTCCACTCGCTGATATCTATCCACCTTCGTCACCTGCTGACACCTCTATCCAATCGTGCATAATCATTGCATCATAGCGCACACGTCGCCACCGTCCACACGCTTACATGACGTCACGCAGTGTTTGATATCTAGAAACATGCAAGGATCTCTCAGCCTTTAGTTGTAGGTAGATACAGCACGATAAAGAAGCGCATTTGTCGCCACTGCGCCATCGTCCTCGATACATACGACGACTTACAACTTCACATACATCTTACTCATTCATCATCGTCGATCCAGTCACCACAAGTTGACGAACATACCTACAGCAAACCACCGTCGCGAGTGGCGCCATCTGACGAAACACCGAGAGGTACTATGCACCGCTGTCCGACATGTGCAAGAGACTTCCCTAGACGATACAACTTGTTACGTCACATGAGGATGTCATGTGGCAGGGTACCGTCAGATAAAAGCGATACACACCGCAGTGAGACTTGTGCAAGAGAATTCACGAGACGTGACCACTTGTTACGTCACATCAAGACGGTATGTAGCAGACGTGAAGAGGTCACCGACCCACCGCTACCCAATCGAGCGAGACGTTGTTCGAGACCACTGGTCGGCCATCTGAACCCAACGTGACCAGTGGCCCTGTTCACTCCAGGTACAATTACAGAGTGTCAACACCGGACGCGTCTGTTCTAGAACCGTCACTGAAAATCATGTTCCGAGAACAGACGCACGCGTTCAAGATTAACCTCAGTTACGGTTTCGTGTTGAGCACAAGATCACGAACCGATACATATATTATCATTCGTCCTGCAACCATTGTGGTCGTTGCCGGGATGAACCGTGTCGAATTACCAACACCGAAGACTTTGACGCATTTCTGGAGCGTATCCGAGAAACAGACGTGTTGCAGTGGATGATCAATCAACGTCCGGACAGTCAATGGGTATGCGAGGTGGTCACAAATGTCACATTCTTCGTCAACCGTATCGTGGACCATCTGATAGGATGTGTGGGCGTCACACTTCCGAGCTACATCAACAAGAATATAACCGTCATCGGACTGGAAAGAGAAACCAACCATAACAAGAGGTACACCGACAATCTATGTCTGTTCCGGTGTGTGGTTCTGCATTGTGGGAATGACCGACATCACCTGGAACCCTTTGTGAAGGTTCTCTACGAGAAGTACGATCGAGACGGAGTGGCTATGAAAGACTTTGACGGGGTGACGATGGACGACCTCTATCGCATAGGTACCACCTTTGAGACCAACGTGTGCGTTTACACACTCGTCGAACCAGAGGAAGAAAGCGGAAAGGCGACAGCCGAACTCTTGCGTCGTTCGTCGTGTCACTATCCCGACACGTTGTACGTCAATCTCCACGAGACACATTTTTCTTACATACAAGACGTGAACATGTACTGTCACTCGTATCGATGTAGGAAGCGTGGTGACTCGTTATGGAAATGTGTTTGGGCACTAGAGCTGGGACGAAAGGGACGAACGGGCGGACAAAGAGTCACAACGACAACCGACCAATCCTTACAAATCGTTCATGGGTCAATTGCACGGTTGGCTTCATCAGTTGCCTGTCATCGGATTCAACTCAGGCAGGTACGATCTGAACGTCGTTAAACAGTTCCTGGTGTCCTACTTCCTGTCCACGAAAGAAACAGAGGAGGACGATGTTGAGGAGGAAGACAAGGAGGAGGAGAATGTCAGAGCGATTCATGTGATCAAACGCGGCAACACGTTTATGTGTCTATCGGCAGATGACCTGAAATTCCTCGACATGACTCATTATATCGCCAGAGATTCTCGTACAATAAGTACCTGAAAGCGTACAGTTGCGAGGTCACGAAAGGTCAATTCCCCTAAGAATATATGGATAGCTTGGAGAGACTCGACGACACCGCTCTGCCTCCCAGAGAGGCCTTCTTCAATCGATTGAAGAACGAAGTTATATCCGACGAGGACTACACCCGTTGTCAAGAGGCATGGCGAGAAAACGACATGGAGATGTAGCGGGACTTTCTCGTCTGGTACAACAACAGGGACGTCGTGCCGTTCTTGGAGGCCATCGCCAAACAGTTTACCTTCAATCGGCAACGCGGTCTCAACATGTTCAAACAAGTCATCAGTATACCCGGTTTGACATTGACCTACCTGTTCAACTATGTGCCGGAGAAGACCTTCTTCACGCTCTTCAAAGAGACGAACAAGGATCTCAATCAGCTGGTCAGAGATAACATCGATGGAGGAGCGTCACTCATCTTCACCAGACATCACAAGAAAGGGGTCATGAAGATACGTCGGGACGACTACGGCGCAGCAGCTCGAACGTGTCAGTCCAGATCGCCGCCGAATGGCTGACGTGGGAGTCCGAAAGCACGGGACTCGCTATGCGTCACCAGTTCAACGGACGAGAGACGCGGATCGGGAAACTGCTGGTGGACGGTTGGTGCAGCAAAACAAAGACGGCCTATCAGTTTCACGGATGCTTCTACCACGGATGTCCGTGCACAGGTCGTGAGGTCAACGGGAAACCCAACTGCTCGCCGAAACGCGAAAGAACACGGCCTACCTTCGTCACTTTGTGATGGTCGTCGAGCTGTGGGAATGCGAGTGGAAGGTCACGAGACGCGATCCGTGCGTGAAACTGTTTCTGGACGCCACCTTTAACCCGCCGTCGACACGTGCCATGGAAGATGACGTCACAACAGATCCTGACAGGCGTACGCAACGGCACCGTGTTCGGAAAGATTCAGTGCGTATCGGAGGAAATGCGCGCATACTTTGCTGAGATGCAGCCCGTCTTCAAGAACATTCACATGACCCGCGATGACCTCGGACCGTTCATGCGCTGATACGCCGAAGAACACGACATCATGGCCACCCCGCGGCGCATGCTCGTCGGAAGTTATCGTGGAAATAAGATCTTGCTCGCCACACCTCTCTTGTGATGGTACCTGGACAACGGACTCGAGGTGTCCCACGTTTACCAGGTCATCGAGTACACACCGATCGCCTGCTTCTGACGATTCGACGAGGCAGTGTCCGCTGCACGTCGCGAGGGAGACGTCCATCCCGGCAATGCCATGATCGCGGCCACCAACAAGTTGATGGGGAATTCTTCCTATGGGAAATTTATCACTAACGTCGATAGGCACCGCGAAGTCGCCTACTGTACGGAGAAGAGGGCGTCAATCATGATCAACGATCGCCGTTTTCGATAGCTCGACGTCGTCACCGACGATGCGTACGAGATTGAAATGCACAAGACCAGCGTCAAATACGCCATGCCCACGCACGTGGGTTTCTTCGTGTTGCAGTGGGCCAAACCGCGCATGTTGGAGTTCTACTACGATTTCATGGTCAGGTACGTGGAACGTCTGCTGTTTGAATACTGCGAAACCGATACGGACAGCGCCTACTTGCTCTGGCTGGAGAGTCCGTAACGAGCTCGTGACCCCGGCACTGTGCGAACACTACTTTCGTCACCGCTCCGGATGGCTACCGTACGAATGTTGCGCCAATCATCAGAGCGAGTACGTGCGCTGTCGACTGGCTGGACGTCAGTGGAGCGGAACCGAGACGTGTTGCAAGGCGCGCAAAGCGTACAACAAGAGAACACCGGGGCCAGAGGTTTTAAAGCCGTACTCGATGTTCGGAGCTCAGAATTCCGTGCTCAAGCCTCGCTTTCACACCATGCTCGTACTTACGGAGGTTTTAAAACTTTCTAAGCACGCAATTGTTCTCAGACTTGAGCATGAAACGTCTAAATTCGGAGTATGCTACGGACCTTGCTCAACGCCGTACTCAAACAAACAAAGATGGCAGCTCACGTTGAAATTAGTCGAATTCGTTGTCCAAGTTCGATGTTTACGAGAAGACAGCAAATAGATATCAGCGTCCGAGTCGCTTCCGAGATGTAATCAATCCATTTGAAGAAGTGGTGTAACACGAAATTAGCGAAATATTTCGTTTTATGCTTCAAACTGCACTGTTTACTGAACATTTGTCAAATCCAGCGAGAGACACTACGACACATTGTTACAACATTTATGTTTTGGTGGCATATTTTCGACGACGGGGACCATTCGTTTATCGCTAATGCTTGGCAATACAATTTCACGATGATCAACTGCTGAACAGATCATAAGATCGCTTCTCCAAAACTTTGTTGTTTACCTGGATGATTAATAATACCATACCAGACATTAAGCCATATCAATACAACGTACATATGTACATTTAAAAATATAAAATAAATAATAACATTTCGAGACCATAAAGTTTATCCGTCGACACAACCACGTTTTGTCATTGCCTGAAACTGTTATTAATATATCATTATTTTGTAGTGCCGTTTTTTTAATTGGGATAATGGAGGAGTACTAAAGCAACGATAGGATGGGAGGTGGGGTGAGCTGCATTTCAGATCAGAGTACGTATGTCCCCAAATCTTCCGGTGCAGCTGATAAATAATGGCCGCTCCCATACAACTACTTCGTCAAGACTTCTACAATGCTGACGACGTTTACGACATTATGCCAATAACATTAAATGTGAAATGAATAACGTGAGTGCTTTGTTGCAGATACTGTAAGTTATATCACAAGTACGAATGCCATTTCAAAGGGTGTGTATGGTATTTATTTATTATAAACACAGTAACATCGATGCGGTGGAGCCCGAGGTCAACGTACTTATTTACTGTTACAATGATACAAAATATCATAAATGATATAGCGTGACTGACCGATACATCTTACTACTGTTTTACGCTATTTTATCTTTTGAATTTTCTTGTGCCATGTCTGTTCCATCGTGCACATCGAAGTACTTTCCTTGCAACGTTATTCAGTCGATATTCCTCTGCGCATTTCACCATAACATAAATACATTTACAACGGCGTAGTTCTTCATCCATTACAATTTTATAGTTGATATTATTTATAAATAGGTGTAGGTTTGTTATCTTCGTCACCAAGAGAGCTCCGAAAGAGCTCTTTCTTTTGCTCTCGTACTCAAGACGGCATACTCAGTAGAGCACGTACTCAAGAAGTTTTATAACCACCGTTAGCACGGATTCTCCGGTGAGCATGAAATCTTGAGTCTGAGCATGGAGTTGAGCATGAGCACCGAGTACGCTTTATAACCTCGGGCCCGGGATTCTCCAAGGTCGAGTGGTCCTGCGATCGTTTCCTGGGTCTGTGCAGCAAGACCTACAATTGTTCGGGTCCCGTCGACAAATACAGCACCAAGGGACTGAACAAACGACTGAACACCATCGACAAGTAGGCGTTCCTGGACGTGCTGACCAATCGTCGGAGCGGAAGCGGAAAGAACCGCGGATTCTGGGTGAATCACTCGTCCGTGCTGACGTACATCGAGGAACGTGCGGCTTTGACATACTTCTATGCCAAGCGCGTGGTCCACGAGGACGGAACCACCACGGGTCCGGTGGACCTGTAACGATCGATTGCTGTGTAAGTCTACGCCGAAACACTTCTGACACAAAGAGGAAACGCGGCCCTACGTCAGTTGGGCTTAGAGGCGCCTCTAGCTGACACGCGGTTAGTAGGCAGACAGTAGAAAAAAAACACTATTGAGACAAATTTCACGCAATCGATCGTCATAGAACACCATATCACGGACGCGAGCGGTCATAGGAGTAGCGGTAGTAGTAACAGTCGGAGTGTAACTGTACGTCTTGTACGTCATGTTGTATGTTCACCTTAGCTCCTCGTGTGGTGGAGGTATCGTCGTATCTAATGTCACGATCAACGCGACATTGTCGAACGTGACCACCTACTAGAACACGACGTCATCCCTTCACCTGCATCGTCGCGGGTCCGACGGGGTGTGGTAAGAGTACGTTCGTGACGCGCATGCTACGTCACGCCACAACGATGATAGATCCGCCTCCCGAGAAGATCACGTGGTGTTACAAAGAATGGCAGAGCGCTTACGCGTCTGTAGACAACGACTTGATACAGTTCGAGGAAGGTTTGCCGAACGGCGCGTTCGAGGCATTGACGGGAATCCCCGTTGTCGTAGACGATCTGATGGCGGAAACGAACAAACGGGTCACGACCTGATTCCGAAAATCAAGGAGAGTCGCACGATCAGTCTGAACGCACAATACATGGTGGTCTTCAAGAATCCTCGCGACGCGTTACAGATAGGACACTTGGCGCGACAAATGTATCCGGGACGCCTAAAGTTTGTACAAGACGCGTTCAAAGACGCCACGTCGTCACCATACGGCTATCTCCTGATCGATCTGAAACAGGACACGCCCGAAGTCATGCGTCTGCGCACGGCCGTCTTTCCGGACGACGGCGTTCAGTACGTGTACCATCCCAAGGTATAAGACGACCGCGGACGCGCCTCGTCTCTTCAGTCGGACCATGTCCGAGCTCGTGAAGAGACACATACTCTGCACACAGGCGCTGAACAGATACATGAGCACCAAATTGAGACGAGCCATCATCAACAATGCCGACGCCGATCTTGTGTGCGCATTGACCGAGTGTGGTTACAACATATTGAAGAGGAACATTCAATTGACCGCCGTACAGAGACGACGTTTGAGTAAGTACAAAACGAAAGTCCGCGAGTTGGGACGGAGAGGCGTGCCGGCGTCAGGGTAACCAGGTCGGCGAGGGACAGACCGGTGGTTTCCTGTGAGCTTTGCTAGCACCGTTGGCCGGTGCGGTCTTTCTACCCTGGCTCAAAGAGGTGCTACTCAAGTAGAAGACGATGGAACACGCATGGAAGATGGCTTTGATAGATCAACGACTGCTGGTCCTCGACGACGAGATGAAAGTCATACTCGACAGACGCAATCTCACCGACGGCGACAAGGTCGTCATGTATAATCAAGTGTTGCAACGTTACAACGCGTTGGCCGATCGACGCATGCGAGATGACGGTGAACAAGGGTACACGCTCACAACGTTCCCCAGTGGCGGCGGCGGCGGCGGCGGCGGCGGCGGCGGCGGCGGCGACTGAGTCCTGGCCCCGCCGTAGGCGGGGGCGGGAGGTATAGAAGCGGAAGTCGTCGATAGCGTTCCCAAGGCACTTCGACCCAAAGCCAGATGACTGATGGAACGTCTTAAACAAGACGTCGCGTGGAGCGCGCGCGGAGAGCTCATGCACAAAGGAGTAGCGGTACCCGGAAGTAACGTGGTGGATCTCGTGAGCGATCTGTTGCGCGCGAGAAAGACCGTCGGCGAGGTGTGGCAGGTGTTTGCGCGTCAACTCGGCGACATGAATCTACCCATGGAGTTGGTGGGTAACGAGACCAGGAAACTACACATTCAACAGGCACAAAGGAATAGTGCAGTGGAGGCAGCGGCCACACGATCGCTCGGTAGAGCACGACGAACGTTGCAGTGGACACCCCTCGCACGTCGACAACGAATGGACCCGTCCGCCCTACCCACGCCACCGTCGGAAGGACGCAGACATCGGAATGGGAGAGACTTTAAAGCAGGCGCACCGTCACGAATCGACAGCATAATGTTCGATCCACGGGACAGTCTGCGTTGTCTGTTTGTCGCTATCGCTTACGCCGGTGTTCACATCATGGGTGCGATTACCATCGACTATATTATGCGTAAATCATGGCCCGCCGTCACAAACAGCTCCAGGGAGTCTACTTCGAAGCCGCCAAGGTGGGGAGTTACGGGGGAATCGAATCTTTGCGCCGAGCCACCTTCTGAGCTATCCAGCGTGTACCGAGAAAGGTTATCGAACAATGGCTATCGGAACAGAACGCCTATACCCTACACAAACCGGTGAGAGTTCGTTTCAAGCGGCGACACGTGGTCGTCGGAGGCCTGAATCAACAGTGGCAGGCCGATCTCGTAGACGTGTCCAGTCTGAAAGGAGACAACGACGGTACGATGTTCCTACACACGGTAATCGACGTCTTCTCGAAAGTCGCCCGATGCGTTCCACTGAAGACCAAGTCGGCGACGTCGATGGTAAGGGCGCTGGACGGACTGTTCACCGACGGCGATCGTCCGCTGAGGTTACTGACCGATAGAGGTCTGGAATTCCTGAATCGTGGCGTTCTGTGTGTATTGGAACATACGGTATCTATCACTTCTCTACAACGACGAGACCAAAGCGAGCATCGTGGAACGTTTTAATCGCACGTTAAAGTCGCGTATGTGGCGATACCTGACGAAACACGAGACGTGGCGATACATCGATATCCTCCTGGACCTGGTACGCTCGTACAACGACACCCCCCACCGCAGTATCGGTATGCCTCCGTCGCAGGTGAATGCATCGAATCAGGAAGAGGTGTGGCAGCGCTTGTACGACGGTCGGTACGGCAAGGGTACACCCAAGTACCACGAGGCGGATCGCGTGCATATCAGCAAGATCAAGATACGCTTTGATAAAGGGTACAATGCGAATTGGACCGAGGAAATATCCACGATACGCGAGGTGCATCCGTCCGACCCGTCCGTCTATCGCCTGACGGACGATTTCGGAGAGACTGTCACGGATTAGCGAGGTCTCCGTACACTAGATGGCTCAGTCTAGTAGGGTTCTTATATATCAAGGTCAACGCATATGAGAAAGAACGGTTATCGTGAACAAGCAACAGAGAAAGAGGAAAATTTAATAAACTTTAATACAAGATGTCTTCCTTTTGGTATATATCTCGATTAACAAAAATAAACAGAATAAAGAAATCCCGTAACCAAATCATACTAGAACATAATAAACAATAACACTGAATCTATCAATTATCAAATTCCACTTCCTTTCTAAGGTGGATTATACCACTACACGACCAAACACTAGGCGCCAAGTGTAATATAAGAATAACTCCCATAATATAAATACACAGTATATAGCTAGTCCTCGCGGACTCTCATTATAGTAATATGTTACAACACACACACACACACACACACACACACACACACACACACACACACACACACACACACACACACACACACACACACACACACACACACACATGTATATATATGAATACTTAAAGGGTAATAATTCCTCACTTCAAAACCACAGTTAACTACCAATCATAATACAGCAAATAATAGATAAGTTCAATAAGAAAATACACATTTACACTGGGCTAGTCCCATCTCGAATATATACGAACGTTTGTTGAAGTCAACACGCCGAGCTCAGAATACAGTTAAAACGGTGTATCTCGGCCGCACGAGTGATGATGCCGGGCAATTGACGATTGCTGTCGTACGCCGCGAATTCTCGAGTCGCGTCCGTTCAATGATCGCACGGTCGCAAACGATTGCGAAGTCAGTTGAGTACGTTCAACTGAAAGACGACGCCGGGCAGTAGACGCTTACCGCCGGCCGCTACGAATTCGATCGAGAGGTCTTGCCCTGTCGCAAACGATCGAGAAGTCGGATGAACGGGTTCGCGCAATTGACGACGCCTGGCAGTATACGTTTACCGCCGGCCGCTACGAGTCGCACTCGGACAAGCTTTCTGACGATGTCGCCGTGAGAACGCTGTTCGAGGATGGCCCGAGCTGGGTGAGCGCGTTGCGATTATCGCTCATCGACACAAATACGTTGGGGCCGACCGGAACGTTGTCTCAATTCACCGCTGACGTCGCGGCATGGCTTCTTCTAAGCTTGAACAGTCACTCTGGACACTGAATATTACACACACACACACACACACACAAAAAAAAAAACCTTGGGAACGTAACCCACGTTAACGATTCCCACCACGCTTCACGACTTGACTTGCCATTCTCTTGGCAGCAGGGCAACCTGTCTCGTTCAACCCTGGATCTGTCCCAGTTTTTCGCCAGCGCTCAGTTGGCGAAATGCATACAACATACGTTGATATAAGCGAACCTAATTACACATCATATGACAGGTTTCCATCATTTCTATTGGCTAATGCAATATACAATTCAAACTAGGCATTTTGGAACACTCTCTAAGATTACAGTGAAATCACCTGCTGGCCTAGAAACTCTAGCAACAGAATAGCACGTCCCACAGAGCGCATCTGCAACCGAGTTGCTGTAATTACGTAACTAAGGCGGTTGGTCAACAATATGTCTATCTACTGGCTTGACCTTCCTCATTTCCCAAATTAAACCTCAGGAAAGTAGATTTAAACATCTAGAAATAGCAGAAATGCTATAGAGACACTGGACGGAACCTTCTACGAACCGGAGTTGCAAAAGGTGACGTTTACGGCCAATAAAACAAGTCTCCTTTAGCGATGAAGACGACGAAGTTGACGATCCACCGCCACAGAAAGAGAAGACTCCGTGGCACATCTTCGGCACCGCGTGTCCCAAGGAGGAGATCGTGTTTCTGTGTCAGGTCGTCGTCTTGTACACGGTCATCTTGGTCAGCATCTACAAACTGTCGATCGGACAAGGGAATCCAACTCTGTGGACGGCCCTGTTGAGCAGTTCGTTTGGTTACCCAGCCCGACGTTGCAACAGCAGCATGACGACGAGTGATTTCTATATCACGTTGCCTAGCAATGCTTCCATGCGCACGCACCCCATAACACCGTGGCGCATTACATCACGGACATGCTTCGTCGTGTCGTGCTGTCGGGCAGCGGCGAGTTGGACTGCATTATGGTAGAGTTCCCCTACCCGCACACTTGGTACACCGTTCGTGAGGAGGATACAACGTTCTACCTCTACGCGTCCGGTAGCACAGGATACACTCCGTCTGCCAAGATCGAATACGGGTATTACTACAACGTCACCCAATTGTTGCGCGCCAACAATAAGGCACTGTTGAAAATGTCGACGGATAAGGTCAAGGCGAAACTGAGCTACAGCGACATCTCTCACAAGGTGACCTTGCACATGACAGCCATAACCGAGTTTAGCATATACCCCTGGGGAGTGCCATGGAAACCATACTAGGTTTCCATACGACGGTGATCACCACGCACACCCACGTCCCCCACCCATGCGTGGAAAAACATCAGACCGACGTCGACCACCGATACACCAGACAGTGTTGCTAGTGGTGAGTACGCCTACGAAAAAGAGACCTCTTCCGCGGTGGACATGCATCAAGGATTCACCACCATGTACGTCTACATGGACGTCGTGGAGTCACGTGTCGTCGGCGACAGTCTCGCACCGTTGTTGCAGAGCGTTGCGGTTATCGGACGGAACGGAGCCATCGTGTCCAAGAGTTTCAATAACGTCCAATACGCTCCTCTCTTGTGTAAAGAGTTCGGGACAACAGAGATCGATAAGACACGGCACCGGACGACGCGTGCCATTCGAGGTCGGTACGGTGACGGTGACACTTCATTTCCGATGGCGACGGACGGCACTGTTCTAGAGATTAATTACAACGACTACAATACTCGTCAAGCGGGCGGTGCGCTTCCCTATTTCGTGGGTGACCGATACCAACGAGGACACGGACTAGGAAGTCTATTCGGAGGTCTACTGCGTAGCGTCATGACGCTGGTCAAGAGAGGCGCCGTGGCGTTGGGAAAGAGAGCGGTATCGACCGGCGCGCGCATTGCCGATGACGTCTTGTCGGGACTGCTGCCGGTAGGGACATGTTGAGCGACCTCTTGACCCCTGGCGTGCAACCGCGTAAGCGTATAAGACGCGCACTCGTCACGAAACGAGTCAGTACAGCCGGGAGACGGACGAAGACACGTCGCGGAAACGTGAGCCCGACACATTCGACGATGGCGTTCGTGCATAAACAATCGTGCGAGGGGTCAAGAGCGAGCTCGATCTCTTCACCGTGCCTCCCACTCAGACCAGCATCATCGATAGTCATACTGTACAACGTCAACCCATGTCCTCGCTCGACTCGGGCGGACCGATAGAATTCGTTATACCCGGATCGGCAGACGATTACCTGGATCTCGCTAGCACGATGCTACACGTTCAAGCGAAGGTGACCCGTGCTGACGGAGCCGACCTCGACTCCGCCGATCCCGTGAATAACTGGCTTCATTCGATGTTCAGTCAGGTCGACGTCTACGTGAACGGAACGCTCATGACTCCCTCGACCAACACGTACCCGTACCGCGCCTACATAGATACGCTGATGAGTTACGGAGACGATGCCAAGGAGACGCAACTGACGAGTCAGATGTGACACAAGGACACGGGCAATCGCATTGAGGCGTCGAAATAGCCGCCGGCGATTCAGCCAACGCGGGTTTCGTCGGAGTCGCGTGGTCGACATGAAGGGTCGTCTCCACGTAGACCTGTTCCTCATCAACGGTGTAGAGGTCAAGATACGTCTGGTGCGCAGCAAGGATACGTTCGCACTGGTGGCCGGCGGCGCTAACCCCGACTACAAGATAAAGATAGTCAGCGCCACACCGTTCGTCAAGAAGGCCAAACTTAATCCGGGTGTGCAGATGGCTCACATCAAAGCCCTCGAGAAAAACCACGGCCAAGTATTCGATGCGACCCGTCGACTGCAAGGTCTACTCCATTCCCACGGGTACCCGCTCGCACACGCACGAGAATCTCTTCCTTGGTACTCTTCCAAAACGTCTCATGCTGTGCTGCATCGATAACGACGCCTGCAACGGAACCTAACTAAAATTTCGTTCCACGCCAAAAACAACCACATAAACTTCCTCGCCGTGTACGTAGACGGAAGACAGATACCCTCCAAACCTTTCCAGCCCAATTTCGACGACGACCTCTTCGTCAGGTGCTACCACAACCTGTTCACATCGAGGTACGGTGTGGCAGGACGAAGTGAACGGCATGTCTCGCGCCGACTTCCGACACGGCTGCACCTTCTTCGGCTTATATTTCACCCCCGATGTGCGACGACTGCTGCTTCCATCTGGTACAAAAGGGCAACATGCGCATCGAGATTCATTTCCGCGATGCACTGACGACCACTGTGAACGTCGTCGCCTACGCCGAGTTCGAGACCGTGCTGGACATCGACAAGAGTCGCAACGTCATCTACGACTTCTGATGGAGACCCTGTAGATTGCCCGGCTACTCGCCCTGGATCCACACGCCGAGGCCATCGTTCGAGCGATCGTAGCCAAAGACAGACTACTCGCGATGACGATAGCGTTATCGATATCTAAGTCATCATAGGACCAACGGCATGTTCGTGCACGTTAACAGGCAGGTATCATAATCATCAGTATCGTTCGAGCCGGTGGTCAGACACCCGTAAGCTAACGACCTCTGCCGCGGTGTTCAGTCACCCGTAAGTAGTACCATCCTACGAGCCAATGGCGTGGTCGTACTGACCCGTAAGCTCACGACCGCTGGCGTGGTTTTCGGTCACCCGCAAGTCGTGTCACATCATCATCCACTTGTGTTTAGTGAATTAAATACGATTTCGTGCATGACACACGCCTGCATATGCTAAAAAATATACTCACAGACTGTGATTGAAGGTGATAAGTAGGTGAAAGGCCAGAATAATTTCTTTCAAACTTGTGTATTGGCACGGGGACCTTCATACGCATCTTATATTTGAACGACTGTCACGTATGAACTACCAAGTTATTCCGTCAGAGGACGGGTATTTTTACTAGTATTTGAAATGATTGCTTACGTTGTGTTCCGTGATTCGGGTGTATTTTGCAACGTACGCATGAACTGATGTATGCACAGTTCCTACACAATATATTTATGAAACCTAACAATAACAAAATTGAAGATTAACAAGGTGCATATAACCAACGTATTTATTTGCACATCATGTCAAGCTCGATCAATAAAACATTATTATATTCTTGCAAACAAGATTGTTATTAACTAAGCATGATTTCAACAATAAATTTGCTATAAACAAAAGTACGCGTCGTTTCGTTCATAATTACGTTATTTTAAGATGGTCATTGGTTTTATACCAACACATTCATAAAGAACAACGAACGGCTCTTACAAATATGATTATGTAAATGTGCACCGTAGGCAGCATGTAACATATGAAATGTTACTTACATACAATAAAAACCATTAATTTGTGTTACTCATAAGAACCAACAGGTAGGATTAACGAGAGCAGTGCTCACACATGCTATCCAAGCAAAAACAGTTCAAACCGTAATTGTTTTGCACGCATCACAAGGGTCAACATCGCATTAAAACCGTAATGGTTAACTACTTACCTTAATTACAAATCAACACATTTTGAACTGGTTCAAGCGGACAACAGTAAAACACAAGCGTCCTACTTCTTATTCTACACTCAACATTGGAACTGATTCCATTCTTGCCAGTAAACGTTGCGCAAACACACAGTTCCACGAGTAAAGATATCGACTGTGAACAATCAGCGGAGAAGAACACCATATATATTGGAACTAGTCCCAATATCTCTATATTGGAACTAGTCCCAATATCTCTGAGAACAATTCAAAACATCGGGAATCTTGAGTTAGGTGAATCAACGACATTAAATGACGTCATCTCCTGCAGCTAGAGGTCCATTTTCAGCCAGCGACTTTCACACCGCATTTTCCGACATCCGGAATAAATGTCTGCTTTTCGGGGCAGTCCTTGATGGTACAGGCTTCGCAACTCTTGCAGTGCACGTACTTCTTGGGGTTCCTGTGTGGGAAATCGGACCTGTTCGAGGCCAGGTGCAGCCTTCTGCAAGGATTCTTCCCCTGACAGTCGTACGTTGCTACAAGAACACCATTTTGTATGAATAGTGTTGTATTAATTTCTGCTCTATATAGCATAACAGCATTTGAGTGTGTGTGTGTGTGTGTGTGTGTGTGTGTGTGTGTGTGTGTGTGTGTATGCTTGCGTGCGTGCATACGTGCGTGTGACACTGTGTGTGAGGTGTGACACAGTGTGTATGTGCGTGCGTGTGTGCATGCATGTGCAACTCTAATTTACACTAAAAAAACAGTAAATAAACAGTGCTACACCGAGATGAATTAATCAGTTTATTGCGTTATCGAGATGTCTCACAAAACATGGCTATTCTCAAAATAATGTATTCTATTTTAATGATATTTGAGTTTGTCATACCCTGTTTGATGACTTTCAGAAATGAAGTGCGTGCTGCCATCATATACTTTGATGCTGCAGCAAGAGTTGTGTTTTTCGTCTTTCTCAAGTCGTATTTGCATTCGTTGACATCACCGCAAACTGTGTTAATCTGAGTGATGGCATCGGATCTTTGCATGAAAGTGACACCACTTGGGTGATGTGACAGTGACGAGTTGGTATTCATCTTGATGCGACCTAGACAGATAAAACACATGCATGATTCATTTACGTTACACAAATATAATGACATGAAGCACATGTGAATCCTCGTAAACAGCTGTTTCAGTCGCTGCTTAAGTCAGTTAGGTAATAACTCATAATTATACAAGAGCCCGTAATACAGTTATCAACCAAAGGGACCAGGGCATAAGCCTGCCTCCGCCTATTTTGATTTTTGTTTCCTGGTGTCATTTCAGAATCATTTTTCAAGTAGCTTTTTATAATCAATTTGGATCCGTACATGTGTCATTACAAGGTAATTTATGATACATTATTGAAAAAAAAAAATTAATAATAATTGTGACAAAGTAACAAAGTGTAAATTGCTTGCAATTAACTAAATGTCTAATGTCGAACCAAATCCTTGTTCGATATTCCAGTGTAAAGATGTCCATGAATATACAATACGTTATACATTGACACAGCAGGCTATGTTTCCTGTCCAAATGATATTAACTTTATAGATGTATTCTAAATGTGTGATCATGGTTTTGATTATAATATAAAAGAAACAAAGCAACGGAAAGCAGCTACTCACCGTTCTATTCGAGAAACCATGATAGAAATATGTGTGTACTTACA
The DNA here is from genome assembly GCA_020002185.1 of Paraescarpia echinospica. NCBI lineage: Eukaryota > Metazoa > Annelida > Polychaeta > Sabellida > Siboglinidae > Paraescarpia > Paraescarpia echinospica. Next base: position 18,293,403 of record CM034535.1, on the reverse strand, counting down.
AGCGTCGATAAAATCACTTGATGTAGATATCGGCATGAAACTAGATGTTTGGAGTAAGTCCGGTTGAGGAACTGTAACAGGGACCATGGTTACAATTGATAGTTTCAGAGACTGACGTCACGATTAAAAGAATGTACGAGACCGACCGACCGACCGACCGACCGTCCGACCGACCGATCGATCAATCGATCAATCAATCAAGCAATATTTATATTTCAGACTCGTTTTATTTGAACACACAGATTCGCGGAAACAGTGTTACTATCTTCGTACAATCACATTCAGCAACAACTCAGCCAATCAGCAAGAAACTTACGCACTGATTATGCGGAGTTTATATTTGTATAAATAAACAACGTCCGTCAAAGTTACCGATATATCTTAATGGTATTCCAAAAAACCGGATCCCACTATGCATGTTATTTTGGCAACGGAAGTTTCACCCCTTGATTACTACGGTAAAATATGTCATCATACCTACGATGCCGTAGACTTTTACTTCCCATTCCTTAGGTCGCGGCACGGTGATCTTGACAAACCTGCCCTTCGTGCCCGGTAAGCATCGAACACGCTTTGCTTCGCCGACTAAAAAATCGATTGGCACCAAGGCGCAAAGTTCTGACTTATCACCGTCTACTGAAGTAGATACATCGATGATAACATCGTGCTTCATTTCATCTGAAAGGTGGCAATTGCAACTGATCAGTTGTTCAAAGTTTTTATTTCCTCTGAAAACCCATTTTAATTTTTAAGTGCAGTAAACTGAACAATTTGTGGACACGTGTGCATTATGTGCAATGAATATATAAAACTAACAGCACAAAATATTACCTTGATCTGTGGTGGACAGAATGTAAGAACATTGCATGATATGTGGGGAAATGTCATACAAGACTTGTCCATCGTGTTTGAGTTCGTTCAACTGATGTATTGCAATTTTACTCACAGTTTTTGACAACACCGATGGAATCGTTCGAAGCAGACACGGAGAAGAAAGTAGTATTGCTAGAACCCGACCGTCGAACTGTAACAAAAACGACAGTGGTAAAAATAACACCACACAACTGATCTACATGTGATTGAAATTTCAAATCCTATTAGTACCATGCTTACAAATTTATAATGCAGAAATAAAACTTGGGTTATTGTTCGTTAATGAAGACGTTGCTTTCAAAGGTAATCATACTTCATTCAAACTGCAGTTTGAACGATGACGTTGGGTATTCATGCTCTCCATTCAATTATAGCTTGTTTCCGTTGATGTGCTATGCTACCGAGACAATTGTTGAAACTGTACGCTTTTCTGTCTTTGCCTGTTTCTCGCTTTGTGGCCTTTCAATTTTTCTGAAGTTATATTTTAGACTTTTGTTGCTTCCATTCGGCTTAGATTGTAACACTCTGCTTGAAATGATAGTTTGGCAAACATTGATATTACCTAAACTAGCCTGCGGAAAGTTTCACTAACATTCTCATCAGCTCATAAGCCCGGTTTTACTCTTTAATATCGATTGCGCGCCTGAACAGTGATCTTGTATACTGAAAACTGTCAGCGTCAGAACGCCACACCGGGACTAAATGTCCTCGATGAAACAGCGACGCCTAATTGCATTTTGAAAAAGTTCCTTAAACTGAACAATGGATCCTGATTAATAATGGATTTTCCCCATGAGCTTATTGCCGCAGTGAAACAGTTCCCATAATGCATTATTATTTTGGCTGCGTCATCACGTAGAGTGTCCATCTGGTTATGCAGTCATATTCAATAATACGGTATACAGCTTTGCATGAAATGCAGTTGCAATTGATGCAATGCAGAATCATACCTATTATGCCGTAGACTTCCATTTGACAAATAGAGAGCGTTTTGTTTGTTCCGGGAACGGGGATCTTGACAAGTTTTCCCTTCACACCTGCTGCATATCCAACGCCATTTTTTTCGCCGACCAGAAACGAACCGCCTGCCCCGGTGCACATCTGAGATTCACGACCGGCTTCCGTCGTCGAACGGTTGACAAACTCATCCTTCGTTTCCCCTGGAATGTGGCAACCAAAGGTGAAATATTTCGCAATTTTAGTCCACGCCATTGCCCTGGTCAACATATGGCGAACGTAGCTTTGCGAATACACATTAACGTTTTGTGACATTAGCTACTACGTGAGGAGACCTTGGACGAGCACCATGCATTAATATATGCTCTCTCTCTTATACAACTGAAAACAACGCTAACTGTAACATTATTGTTAATATTACAGGAAACAAACAAACAAACAAACAAATCTAAACATATGCACTATGACTATTCTTCATAAAATGTTGTTTTGATTCGTTTGATTGAGTTATTGTGTACTGTTTTATATATCACTCACATTACTTTGGCTATGTGACTCTATGTGTATTTAGCTTCCACCTGTGTAATAACATTCGTCAACAACGTAAGCTATATGGTCTTACTGAAACAAACACGCAGTGGTCTTTGGTCATTAGCACTTACACTTCCGCATAACAGTACACTTCAAACGTAACATAAAACGGTGCTAATCCTACCGTAGACTCCATACACTTCCACTTCGCACAATGACAACTTTGAAGGTTTGTCTCCCATCAAACTGATTTTGACGAGCGTTCCTTTAGTGTATCGACGACAAGGAACGTGTCTAGTCTCTCCATACTTCAAGGCTGAGCACACTTCTTCGCATACGGCAACGCAAAAATTATGAGAAATTGCTTCAATGACGAAGTTGGTCAGTGGTTCGACTGTAAGGGAAATGAAGAAACAAAGTGTGTATTCATTTTGAATAAAAACGAAATATATTCAGTCAGCGGTAGCGTTCCATCAACGAAATTTATCTACATGAATATATATTTTCCAGTTTTACTTTTCCATTCAGCCAGCCAGCCAGCCAGCCAGCCAGCCAGCCAGCGTACGTTTTTTTTTATGTACAGGTCATGACCCCATGTAGACCAGTTCATCCTTAAACCAATTCTACATATGTAGGAAGCAATCAACGGTGCTGCAATCAGGGCACAGTTCGCGTAATTCCACCAACAGCAGATACTTCATGGTATCATAGATCTAAACATACGCGCTCGTAACGTGTTTTGAAGAATCGATCCATGATATTGTCTTCGATTTTGTTTGACCCACAATAGCATGATTAGCTCGTACTATGTCGTGACTATAACGTGTTCAACTCGGGAAGGGAGGTAGCTAGAAGGCGTATTGCATCAACCACGACGTCGTGAAATGCGCAGTTAATTTAGCAGCAGCGGGGACATTAGTTACCAATTCAGTTTGTGCCTGTATAACTACGATATAAATGCATGCAATGGACCATGCAGAGCCACTGCAAGTGCAGAGATTTATCACAGGACGAGCACTCGCATCACTTGACCAAACGCCATACCAGCATGCGATGTTTGTGTGATCAACGTAAATCAACTTACCGGAACGGTCGGCGCTATTTGTTATCACTACCTCCTTGATTTCATAGGTGGCCTCCAAGTTAACCAGCCACCAGCTACCAATCTCGTTTAGCGTTTGCGTGCAGCTGTGTGCCGCCATACTAGTTCTTCTACTACCGTCCACTGCCTTCAGCGCTCCATAAACCCCTGCCCGATTACTTGATTGTGCGGCGGGCTTCCCGAGTGCTAGGTTGTTGGTCGTCAAATTATCCTGATGTTTTACTGTGCATTTAGAAAATAACATATCTTGTCTAAGTGAAATTCGCTGTGATTGCTGACAACAACAACAACAACAACAACAACAAACATTACGTCATATCGCTGTGGTATGCTATCAAGCAATGCCAATGTTATATCAAAATGGAATACAACAAACTGAATGGTGCTGATATTATAATCCCATCTAATGTTTCCAACGACATGGCTTTACGTGGCCATGAAGATACGAATATTATGTCGCGTATCCATGTACAATTTACCTTAATACGATATCGTTTTGTCACGCACTTTAGTGCCTGGTAAAACACTGTTTCCGCAGTATCAGAATTGAAACGGCCAAACCCCAATTAACGTCACCCGTTAATACTTGGTTTACAGAAAGACCACCAACGCGGTGACAACTGTTACCTATTTAACCCACCCATGTGTTAGGTCTTTACATTCCAGTGACACGAGTTCAGCATATATTTCAAACACAAATCGAAACGCACAACAACGATGATAATGACGCCTAAGTACATAGGGAAAGGCAATCGCCACTTACCCTCTGTATCACCATGACCCTTCAATGACACGTCTTGAATGATGTACAGGGCTCCCAAGTCAACCACTGTGGATATCGAGCTCGGATAATCACGTTTGCATTGTGCCAATTTCAAAACCTTTCGATGAGAGGCAATATAAATCTATATTGCATGGATTAGCATTATGCGTTGGTGATCAACGTGAAACACACACACACACACACACCCACACACATATAATATTAAAAAATAATACTCACACAAGGGAAATGGAAAAAACCTGTCGTAGACTCACTGAGCCGTGGTCTCATTTCATATGACAATAATGGTCAACTGCTTATTAATAAATTAAGTTAAGCTGTTTAATATATATATATTAATATATATATATAATATACTAATATTAAGATATACAATATATTTACATATGCCATAGTTTTATTGCTTAGTTTATAAGCTATCTAAACATTTTTAGGTTTGCATATGCGACATGCATACGTAACCTATAGCAAGTATTAATACGATTTAACAAGATAGCCACTCAAAGAATTAACCGTAGATGGCAAGTGGACAAGGAAGCCTTTTGGCTTGTCGAGAGTACAAACCTTTTTTATCTACGTGTATTCCGTCCTTCTGAGGTATGTGTCGATTTTATTTTTAAACATATTCACACTACTAGCACCCACACAATCAGCAGCTAATATCTTCCATTAATTTACAGTCTTTTATGAAAACGAGAACTTCTTATATCTAATCTACACTGCTCCTTTACTAATGTAACTTCATGTCCTATGTCCTCTAGTCCTTCTCTGTTTCGTAACCGAAAAAAAATATTTCTATCGATATTTTCATAATCATTCAATATTTTAAATGCTTCTATCTGATCTCCTCTCAATCTCCTGGTCTCTAGTGTTGTTAAACCACATTCTTTTAGGCGTATTTCGTAACTAAGATCCCGCAGCTTTTGTATAATTTTAGTCGCTCTCTTTTGTACTCTTTCTAGCATATCTATGTATTTCTTGCGATATTTCTCCACGCATATATACAATATTCTTAATGAGGCCTAACTATTGTTTTGTACAGCGGGATTACTAGTTCTTTTCCCTATACGCTATTTCGCTGAATTAATCCAAGGATCTGATATCAAAAGTCGATCACTCTCATTTGTACAAAAACAACCAGTATGCTATCCTTACGCTGGAAAAGGAAACTACGGCGCTCTTTTTGCTAAGCTGTACTTACGTTCAAAGGTCGGAGTAGCTTTTCAGAGAAAGCCAATGAAGGTCCAAATTGATTTATTTGAACGATGCAGCCTTTCCCGTAGTCGAAGCGAAGAGTCAATGTCTTGTTTTTCATTGTGTATTGCATATTGACAGCTGCCAGACATATGTGGTACTTCGATTACATCATTATAGTATACAATGATTACTTTTACCAAATTCGAAATACCAACCTGCAGGGTATATCCAGACGCTTAGTGCGGATACACATATACGATGCTGTCGCTAACATTGGATAGTATATGTGATAGAAACTGCCTAGACATGCTCACCCATGCCGCAGGCCTTGCCTATTAAAACATGGCTTGTATGTTGAATAGGACAACAATTATCGTCTACATCTCTTCGGGTAAAGGAAACTGCGGAGAATATATTACATTTTGTTCGTGTTTAGTGAAAGCTAATTTAGGATATACATGATTAAGTGAATGAGTAAACTAGAAACCAGCGTCGCCAAACTATAGTACACTGGCAGAAATGTAATATATAGCAATGTGCGGTATACTTGAACACATGTATGTCGTTTCGATATTTATTATTTGGATATATATACCTGGACATCGCAGGTTATTGATTTTGTCGATATTTTGGCGTTTTCAATTCACACTAATAACCAATTCACCGACGTCATTCTTAACAGTGATTGTAGTTGATTCAACGAGCTTCATCACCAATGCTTGCCAAATAACTTCATTCATTGCTTGCCCTGCAATATAATGACAGTAACTTTCAGTCAGAGAATAGAGTGGCCACTGGCATAACGAAGCCAGGCTGGGATGAAATTTATGAATTCCAATTAAGAAGATGTCGGTGTTGTTTTCAATCGTTATTTAGTTTACGAGATATCAGTTGGGAATCGGACAAATCAGGAGTATTGCAATAGAATGCGTCAACATGTTGCATCTTCATATGCTTCGAATACTCCAGCCTTACCACTCATATTCAATACTTCGGAGGTTTTTCCTTGCATTGAGAAGTTACTGTCACGTACGATCCAGAACTGGCCAACTTTGTTGAAATGATACGAACGACCAGCGAGCGTAATCACGTGTCCTAGGCCGAAACTAGCGCCTACGACATAGCAGAAAGTTTATTGATTACGCCCGGACACACACACACACACACACGCACACGCACACACACACACACACACACACACACACACACACACACACACACACACACACACACACACACACACACACACACACACGCATATGCGCACACACACCAACAACAACTCTGCTAAAGACTGACGCGTGTGCGTGGGTGCGTGGGTGTGTGTGTGTGTACGTGCATATTTGCCAGAGCGTGTTTCGGTGCGTATGCGTTCGTGTCCGGGAGTTTATGTGACCATAAACACGCACATACACTCACGCACACATATGTTGGTCCATATACAAACCACACACAAACACAAAAACCCGCATGCACGCGCGCACATACATATACAGTGTTTTAACAGCTACGTCGGTTCCACATGTGTACCGTGTCTCAGCGGTTCGTAACTGAAACAGTTATCTGACGGACGTAGCTTGCTGTATTCCTCACGGTTGTAGTATAACCTGCTGCACAGTATTTTAGGCCAATACTCTTGAAGCATATATGTGAACATATGTCGATCGGCGGACATCCTGATGACAGTGCCGCCGTTGGAGGCAAACGGCAGAAGCTCGCCGTTCCTGCTGTAGCAGCACTGCTGACCCCATCCTCCTCGACTATAACGACATAAACACAGCGAATGTTAGACTATATTGCACCTGAACGTAACATGTGTTAGATGTCCCTCTCTTGTATTGCACATGTATAGCATCTAGTGTTGAGATTGATGCCGATGAACTCAGATCAAAAACTTTTATATCCAAAACGCATTTTATCTGGTAAAGGCTTTCGTCGAATGGATCACGTTGACTTCACCAGTACCGATGACGCTGAATGATCTCATCGTAATTTACTTCGTCTCTGTTGATGAATGTTCTGGTCTTCCTGATCCAGATGGCTTCCTTGATGTGCCGGATTCTTCGGTTGGGTTCCTTGCGTACAATTTTCGCACCCTCCCAGTCTATGGTGTGGTTTTGACTCATCGCATGATCTGTAAGGGCGGATTTATAGATGGTAGACATCAATCTTTTCCCCGCGCCTTGTGTATTTCTAATTTTTCGTTGTCTACGTCCTTTCTGTGTATCTCCAGTCGTGTTTTAAGTAGTCTTCCTTCAATGTACTCAGCACCACAGTTCTTGCATGGTATCTGGTACACCAGTTCGCCCTGTTCTTATAGCTCTACTTTGTCCTTGGGATGTGCCAGCAGGCGCATGAGGGTGGTGCGGGGACTCGATGTGGTTTTCACTGGATCAGGAAGACCAGAACACCCATCAACAGAGACGAAGGCAATTACGAACTGCCTCACGGATACAATGACATCATTCAGCGTCATCGGTACTGATGAAGTCAACGTGCGACGGTCGACGAAAGCCTTTACCAGGTAAAATACGTTTTGGATATGCAAAATGAAAGTTTTTGATTTAAAAATAACTATCCTGAAGAATGTTCAGTAACCATGAGTGTTTATGTTGCATCGCTCGTGTTCGTTGTGCTGTGATAGATACACGTTGCTTTCAATTACTCAAGGAAGAATAAAAACGTATTCGCAATATCCGACAACTGTGTATACACGCTTACGTGGGAACTGTTGTGCACATACACGTTGTCCGTCGCTGCCTGAATCGAGAAGCGATGACGTCTTTGATGAATCGTCCATCTAGCTTAGCCATGTTTAGGCTGCAAGGACAACTCGCAATTTCACTCATTTTGGGCGGGTCCTTTTGTTCTGACTTTATCCATTGTGCACACATATCCTGCCATTAAAATAACGCTAGGTTTATATATCGTTTACTTCATATATATATATATACTGGATATATATATATATATATATACTGGATATATATATATAAGAATAACGCTAGGTATATATATATATATATATATATATTTATAAGAATAACGCTAGGTTTATATATCCAGTAGATTCTAGAACACTTCCTGGTTAGGTGTGATGCAGCAAAGGGCATTTCGCAAATTGCCGATAAAAACTTTGGAAAATTGTAGCTCGATTGTGATTACTTAAAATATGTCTAGATGGCGATTCAAACCTCACTATTCAACACAGTTACATTCAAAATAGATCATTACATAGAACGATCAGTTCTCATGCCAAACATAAATTCTATGAAATGTGGAAACAGTTAAACTTCTTCTGCCTACAAAAAGCATGTACCTCAAATTTAAATATGAAAAGGTGGCCCGCAGTGGCCTTTCCACTTTTCATGACTATTACTAAAACACAAATTTCAAGTCGAAAATGTAGGTGCACTTGTGTCCTGGTAAATTAGACGTAGTACAAATAAAAATTACATCTTATTTACAATTTGTTCAAGTTGATAATGTACATTATGACTACAATATGTGTCCTTTGTCCTTTTAGTATTTGCTATATTTTTAGAAGATGACTGTGCAATAATATTTATTGCAGTAACATTTAGAACAGATAATTGATCAGACGAAGTAACACCATTGCGAGTGGTGGGCATCATGTTGTGTGTGTGTGTGTGTGTGTGTGTGTGCGTGTGCGTGCGTGCGTGCGTGCGTGTGTGTGTGTGTGTGTGTGTGTGTGTGTGTGTGTGTGTGCGTATCAATGTGAAAAACCGCTAAGTTCATCATATATTGGATTCGGGCAGTCTTTTGTTCTAGTGTTAGAGACATATTTGGTACGCGTATAAAATACCTCACAGTTACAGTAGCGCTCGTAAGTCTCGCGCCTCGTTTTCACTTTGGAGTCAGCTGGCGACACCCGTTGCGGTTGCGGAATAGGATATATATTTTCATTTGATGTATCATCACAGGAATGACACAGAAGACTGGTGAATGTTCCTGTTTCCGACTGATGGAACACAGTCAAGCAGGTGGGAGAAGTGTTGTAACTAACTGTGTTACAATAATCGAGTTTAGCGTTGGTTATAATTGGATACCTGTAATATTGCTCTGGCGATCTGTTTATGTCATAACTTGACACAAGGCAGTTTGTGCTTCATTCGGGGATACAACAACCACATGATATATATACAGTCGACCTTGTTAACACTGTTCTTTTTTCAGTTAATGCGGTGGAGAAACTGTTGTAGGTAATTGTGTTCACGGTAAACATGTATTTTATCAGCCTTCCGTAAAGTCGTGTATTACAAGTATCCAACTATAACCACCGCTAAAACGATCACCGTAAAATATTTACTTACAAAACTTCTCCAATCGCTTTAGTTTAATTTATCAGTCAGAAACCAGAACTATTATCAGTCTTTATATGTCATTCATGTGATTACACACCAAAACGAAAAAAACATCCTCTTTCCTAGGCAGGCGCCGAGTTACTTCCTGTCGCCAGCCTGCTCACTCGCGCGGAATCTCGAAATGTAACGTGACATATTTACAGGCCCTTTTGCTATTTGCTTGAGCTTAGAAAACATGTTACACGTGTTCTTCCAAAAGAAATATGGTTCGCGTGGTCAAAAGCGATATTATTTGCAAATAATATTATGTTTAGAAGAATATGTTTAGTAGATTCGTAGATGTACTATTCATTGACGGTATAGATATATCTTATGGATCACTGAATAGTTGCCTACATCATTTGTATGAACTGGGCAAAGAACATAAGTGATGCAACCTAAATCAAGCGTTTCCCAAGCGTTGTGAATAGAGGACCCGTAAGTGATCTTCCGTCACGTCTAATTATTAACACGCAATGTTTATCGCGTAGATTTTGGTGGACTTTTGTCTTGGTACTTTAGTAATTTTGTATATCTAAAATACATCATAATTACAACTGCAGTTTGTTTTAGATTAAAAAGTACGTTGTACGTATGTCCGCACATTACAAATGTAGCTCTGCCAGTCAATAGCAATTATTTACAAATATGTTTAACAAATGATTGTGACTATTCTGTGCATTTCCTTTATATCTTAAGGATCACTGAATAGACCAATCAACTGCCTTGCCCTTGATATGTGTAACATGTGCATGAAATGAGCTAAGAAAAAATTAGTCATACAGCTCAAATGAACCGATTCCCCTAAATTTCAATACAATGAAATGTAACTCGAAGCGATTTCCCGCTATTCACAATTATTATAAAATTACATAATGTTATGCATCATTGAACACATCAACCTTGCTAATTCTATACATAACTTTAATGATTTCTGTAAAAACCGACTAAAACCGACTAAATAAAGATTTAGGTGGACTTTTATTCTTGTAAAGTAGGCATACAGTATGAATTAAACACGTTATAAACATAGGCTAATTCCTTACGATTCAAAATCACAGTCGGGAAGCGCCGCACACCGTCCGATTGTTCAAGTCTGCCAGACAGCGCCAGTCGTGCCGATTGAACGTGTTCAATCGCCTCGATTGCCGCTGACTCGACAGACTGGGGAATCGTAGTCGTAACTACACGCACACCGCCCCGATTATGCACAATTGTCTACGCTGCGACAGTTGAGATGCGTCGCAGCGTAAACAATCGGGCGGTGTGCAGCGGGCTGAAACATTGTTAAGGTGTTATAGATTAATGATAATTTTCTTTATATTTTTCATTTATTGAAGTTGATGTAATAAAAATTAAAACATTATGAAATAGCATTATGTCGCTGACGTCCGAACAGTTGAAGATGTTTAAAACGTAAAACCAAAGGATTCAGGATTCAATCTCGTTGTTAGCCTACATCTGTTTACATGAGATATGTAGGTCCTATTTTCTCGTTTTGATATTCTGCCTATATGACAAGTTGTCTTTACCTGTAGCAGTGAAGTTAGTAGAACTGGTACTTTACAATTTAGCATATCTATCTATGTATGGTGGTGTTTGCGATTCCATGGACGAATTAATTATGTACCCGTTATATGTCAATTTCGGAGTGAAGTTGCCAATGCAGATATCTTAGTACAGCGGCTAAGAGCAAAACAATTGACGAATTGTGCACTTTTTCACAAAAGTTTTAAAATCGGCACATATGTAATGTATGATATGTAGATTCATATAAAGCTAGGTACTCATTACTGTCGACATGGTATCTAGCCGCCATTTTGATGCTAAAAATGACCGCCATGGAAATACATTATCCAGATATCTCAGCTTCTAAGCAACATAAAAACATGTTCTTGGTGTCTAACCGAACATTTCCAGGGTCAAGGAATCAATTTTTATCATATGAACTATCCAAGGATAACGGCCATATGGAAATTCAAGTTAGCCGCCACCGAAATTCATCACCCAAATATTTAAGCTTCTAAGCAACATATAAGCATGTTCTTTGTGTCTAAACCAACATTTTCAGGGTCAAGGAATCCATTTATGCAATATGCTATATTTTCAGATGACGGCCATATTGAAATTCAAGATGAGTGCCCTGTATATACGTTTTACGAACATGGTTTTAGTACCTCTTGAGGTTGAGGACATAATCCATGAGTGGTTCATGTGTTTATAGGTCAAGGAATCCAGTTGTGCCACTTGCATTATTCCCAGATGACAGCCATATTGAATTATAAAATGGCTGCCATGAAATCATCTGTCTAAATATCTCAACTTCTACACAACACAGAAACGTGATATTGGTGTCTATACCAACATTTTCAGGGTTAATTAAACCATTTCTTCTACGTGTTGTATCCCCATATGACAGACATATTTAAATTCAAGATGGCCGACATCCAAAATCATATATTTTGGTTTAATTCCGCTTTTGTGCAATACAAAACAAACTCTTTGTGTGTAATCAGGTAATGCACGTGTCAATAGATGTAAATGGGTTACATCCATCAAATAATGGTCATATAGATTATCAAAATGGCTGTAGTGAATATATACTTTCTAGGAACATGATCTGAAGGTCTTTGGGTTTAGGAATACATATTTGGTTTATGTACGTGTCCTCACGATTATAACAACGGAAAACGTTCATTTTTGCTCCACTGCTATAAAGAATAAGCTGTTTACTGAATATTTCTGTCATATTTATGTTAATTATAGAAAAGCTAATTTTCGGCAACTTATTGTTGCCTATAACAATTCATACAGGATATTGAACAATCTGCCTATGAGATGTAGAGCTAGCCACATATTTGGTACAGCTAATGTAAAATCATGTAAATGTATTATCATAACTGCTATTTTTTACTTAATCACGAGGATTTACAGGTCTGTTAATACAAATTTTCATAGTATTGTTACTAGCGACATATATACAGTACCAAAAATAAATAAGCGAGCGAAAAATGAACAATTACTTTTTTGAACGATTGCTTGTACCATTACGGTTCGTCCGATCCAAACAATCTTGATATCGTTTGAAAGCTTACGATTTCTGCTATTCAAATACATATCAATGTTTCCTGATAGTCATTCTTAAAACAAACTATAAACGGACATACAACGGTGCCGATTCCGGTGCCTTAAACACTGCGAACGATGTTGTTTCGTCGACACAGTTCACCAATCTACCGATTGAGGCACCACTGTCTGATGTCATGGTATAAGCTCCACCCACTTTCAAACGGCTGCTAAAATGTCATACGCGAAGTAGGTATGACGTCACAATCACGTATATCTACCAACCAACGCAACGAATCTTGACCCGTTGGTAGGGAGGTCGGTGAAAATGCAATGATTCAGATTGGAAAGGTTTATTTAAGAGATGAACAGCCATACCAGTTTTAACTCTCTGTGATGACAATTGGCGAAGTTATAGACAATTAAAGGTAAAGGCCATTGAATAAATTTGTGTGACAGTTTTTTTGATCTGAAGGAAATATGCAAAAATAATCTTGTACAATAAAAAAAACTTAGCTAAAACTTGATATTTTATGTATTTCCTTTAAATATAATTTACGAAAGGAATTATACATAAAATTAAGTTAATTAACTAAGCTACTAACCTTTTGGAAAAGCTTAGAAAAGTATCTCCAGGTCCCCCACTTTCAAATCGTCAACCATATATATACGTCTACACAATATATCTGGCTCGTTGTCATACACCACATTGAACCAGCTTGGGAAGCCTGCTACCCACAGGTTGGAGAATATGCTTTAATGGTTTCCATTATGTGGATATAAAAACAATCTGACATGTTTTAGAAGTGGCAGGTATACCAGCAAAATCATGTGGACGTTAGTGAGTACGTGCATGCATGTCATGTATGCAAAGTTAGTAAAGTGTGTGTGAGAGTATAAACGTAGCAAATATTGCATGCATTGAAGTAAACATTCTGCTTTGGCCTTGCACCATATAATTATGTAAACATAATATATATGTAGGTTTGTGTGTGTGTCCGCAAGTGTGCGTGTGCGTAAAATTAGTAAAGTGAGAAGGATAGCCAACTATTGCAAGCAACAATAAGCATTCCGCTACACAGCATGCATGTACAACATTAACAACAACAACATTATATATAATATATATATAATATATATTGCTATGCAACTTTGAATTATCTGATGTAATGTTGTATCTGCAAAGATCCGTTTGCAGAGAACAGCGATGGCTGGAAGTAGGATATGAAGAATCACTTCCGCATTTACATCTACATCAGAAAGCGTTGTCAGCATTTCAAACACCTTGTCCTTCTTGATGCGAGTAGCGTCTCCAAAGATAGGCGTACTCGTCCCACTCATTAACTCATTGATGTTTCTGCTGACTCGTGGCAGAATGACACGAGTTGCTGGTAGTGAATATTCATGTCCAAGATGTGAACACTCTCTTGTCTTCGATCATGCATCAGAGGGGCAGGTGATCAGCTTGCTGATGAGTCTCAAGTCCAAGTGTTTTACATCCAGCGAGAAACTGTGGCGTTTCTAAGACGTTTAGAACAGATTTCAACAACCTGTTTGACGCACCTTTTTATAGAAAACACCGCATTTCATTGCTTAAGAAGAATGTCCTTGCAGCATTCGAAAATAAAATGTTGAAAAAGCATGCATACCAATCACCGCTGAAGAAAATGTTGCACTGTACCAACACCAGGAAATGTTAAATCATGTTATATATTCATCTACAAATTAAATACTTCTAGGAAGATACAGTAAAAAATAACCCCAAAAAACACCACCAAGCCAATGTTTATACATGCAGTTAGTTACACCAAGATCAATGCAGTGTAATTAGAAGTACATTAGATGTCTAATTTACGGAGGAGGTTATCATTTATTTTACATGATTATAACATGAAAATAAACTTAAAATATTCATATAACGTCCACCATTTAATACCTGATAGCATGTATGTGCATATGTAAACGCGAATAACAAATGCATGGCTAAAACAGATCTTCAGAATACAAGATTGCAATAATGTGTACGCCGGGTATGTGAGCGATACTAGAAGAAATTCGTTGCCGGACATGGGGTACCGCTACGTTCGAGATTGGGGCAAAAATGGGCAAAGGTGTATCTCCGCCAAATTTGCATTAATATTACTTTTATACATTACTAAATAGCACAGGTGTAGTTTGCCAGAGTTTCCGCAAGCTGTTCATACCTTAGATCCTCTCTAAATATGACCAATGTTCAACATATCATATTTTTCTTACTTTTATTTCAATTCGTACAAGAAACACGCCAAAAGAAAGAGCATCATTTTGCGATTTCAACCATACCACAAATATAATTAACCTGCTATATTTATTTGTAATTTGTGTTTTTTCACATGTAAATAATTAATTTTTAGATGCTTTTTGTCATGATGTTTTTGTGTATAATATTATTGTTATTTGTGACACTCTCCCCTATTAATAATTAATCTACAACATTTTACACAATATTACATTGTATTATAGATTGTTTGTATTTGCAGGAATTTTTTAAATAAATATAAATCATCATAATAATTTAATAAAAAGCTCTTCTTTGTCATATGAGTAGTGGTTCAGGTCTCGCCATCCACGGAAGTGACCTAAGATCAAAGGCTTTTGAGTTTTTTATAAGTAGAATTCCTACGTTTTTTAGCACTAATGTTTTAGTAAACGTCAAAGTGATTGATGGGGGTCATGAGAAAGAGGGTGTCGCCCTCTACTAACTAATGAGGCACTAATAAAGGAAATAAATAGGGTGAATGTCGGCCTCTAGTGACTAATCAGGTACTAATTAGGTAAAAAATTAGGGTAATTAATTAAGTACTAATTAGTAACAAATGAGTAGCGCAATTATTGGAGGAGAACGTTAGCAATGACTAAAAATAGTAAATAGCGACCAATTAGTATTAATTAGGTGCACGGGGGAGGTGGGAAAGATTTTAGAGTGAAGTGACGTCCCTGGGGGTCCGCGAGGTTAATATCATGACGCGCGGGAAGGTTCTAGAACCTTCTAGAAGCTTCTAGCCCGGTGCGGTGGTGGAGGTGGGGATCATCGGGGTTAGTCGAGCGGCTTAGATTACGCCCGGCGCGCTGGAGATCAGGAGGGCAATTGAGTGGCCTGGTTTTCACGACTCACTGGCAAATGGGGTGTCGTATGTCAGGCTGTAGGAGTTTTATGTGCATTGTTTGACGGAAGGCCGGATAAATGTTTTTCGTGTCGCATAGGCGCCGATGTGGGAATTCCCTGTCAGTGCTGGCCGCGGTACGGCTGATTTTTTGGTAACAGCCGATGCACGTGCATTAGCGGTGCAAAATCGTTATAGCGGCTGGAGGCCGTAGCTGTCAGGATACGCGTGCATTGGAGTTATCGTTATAGCAGCTGGGGGCCAAATGTGTAGGTGGAAATATAGGCATTATTCGTGTGTGGAGCTGTCAGGATACGCGTGCATTGGAGTTATCGTTATAGCAGCTGGGGGCCAAATGTGTAGGTGGAAATATAGGCATTATTCGTGTGTGGTGTAGGTGGAAATATAGGCATTATTCGTGTGTGAGTTGGAATTCTGGTGGAGTGCGAAAGGAAACACAGAAACAACAATAAACGGTGAGAAATAAATTTTATTGGTATACAGATGAATTTGTTATGAAGACGGAAAGGGGTCATGGGGGTGGACCAAAGCCGTTGCGGCCGGGGGGCTGTGGAGGAAAGCCTAAATGAACGGAAAGATGTGCTGGGATGGGTGGCGCAAATGACGGGAGGAGAATTTGAGGGCGTGGAAAGATATCAGCAAAGGAGAATGGCTGTGTGAAAGTCTCTTCTGGTAGGGGGTTGTCTGCAGCTAGAAATTCTAAATCGGGGATGCCACTGTAGCCGTCGTCGAAGTTTTCTTCTGGTTCTTCGTCACTGTCGTATTGTTGTTCTTGTTGTTGGTCTTGTTGTCGTCGCGGCTCGACGGCTAAGAGGGGCCGGTGGGGGCGTCGTGACGAGGCGAAGCTGATTGTGTGGGGGGCAGGTCCGACGAAGTGAATTATAACACCCCGTCCGAAGGCGTGGCATCGATGCGTTAGGCTAGGGTCGATCACGTAGATGTGTCTGCTGTGGGACGGAGGAAAAGTTCAATTAGCGTCGGGGTGGCGACTACTGGCGCGCGGGGCTCGACCTGCCGGGTGGCAATTCCGATGAGTGTGGTTGGGTTGTCCCATAAGGAGCCGATTGACCAATTCGGGGGCCACGATCAATAGGCGATATCTGTGGAGAAGGAAAAAGTGTTAAGGGGTGTGATGTGGTCGGCGACGTCCAAGGTACAATGTGGCCCCAGGCCTATCGGCGCGCGGCCTTCTATCGATCATAATCAGATCGCCTGGGCTCAAATTTATTCTAGATCTATTAATGAAGCCGTTTCGATGCGATGGCCTCGCAAGGGTTTGCCCGCGCCCTATATGCAGTGTATCGAAGCCGGCGATGTTTCGTCTGCAAGTATGAAAAAAGTATTAAAGTAACGGCGCGTCTCTTTTTAGGTGGGGGCCTGTAAAAAAGCATTAAGTCTGTAGCGGGGCGTTTGTAAATAGTGGGGCGCACGGAAAAGCAGCTATAGGCTTTATCGAAAGTAGGCGTCTGTAAATAAAGGTAAATAAAAAAAAGCGCTATTTAGTTAGTATCGTTAAACGTACCTTTCGCCGGGGCGGCGTTGGGGTGGGGGTAGACGCATAGACGGTGGCGACGGAACAGCATTATCCCCGGCGGCTTGGGGAGGCGTATTCACGTCGACTTGGGGAGCCTCAATTTCTGCGTTTTGGGGAGGTAGCTCGCTGTAAAAAATAGTTATTTAGTTAGTGAACGTTATAAAAGAAAGCAGTAATGTGAGTGAGGAAAGTCAGTGTTAGTTGAGTTAGCAAAACGTACCTGGTTTGTGCTTGTTGAGAATTGGCCGCATAATTGCCAACTTGATCGGTCGGCTCCATAGTGAGAAATGAATTGCGCAGTTGTTGCGCCGCTGTTTTGCGCGCGGTAACGTTTTGCGGCCTAGACACGTACGCCATAGCCTTACATAAGGGGCTGACGTCACTGTTTATATAAAGCGCTTATGTAACTGTTTGTAAGTCTTTAAAACAGCCGTTAAATGTGAAATGTGAGCAAACTAAGCGGCCTATAATAGTCAGTGGGGCCTAGAGAATCTTATGGTAACTTTATATTAGGAAATAAAAGTGGCGTTCTGTTAGTGCACTAGTCTGACCGAGAGATTTTTTTCAGTTTTAGTAACCTTGTAAGAGTCGGCTGCTTTGCGGCTCGCGTGCACTCGCTCACGGTGGCCGCGTGCGGGCCGCGTGCAAAGCGCTTATATAGGGACTGGGCGGAGAACGTCTAACTATCGTCGCTGTCGTGTTGCTACCGTTGCAGTAACTTTGTGTGTTGCAGAGCGTTGTTGTTGATCATGTCGCCGCCTGTCGCGCACGGAGAGACACCGCCAAAGAGGGGCAGCAAGCTGAGGGAGGTGCCAACGGTGGCGTCTGGTGGCAAAACGAAGCCGGCGTCGGAGGCCAGCGCGAAGGGGCTTCCGACGGCCGACGTGGCGCCTACTTTCGAGGCCGTGGTGAGTGCGTCCGAGATATCGTTGAAAGAGTTCGTGCTGGCGTGCGATGGCACGTATAAGATGGCGTAACAATCGTTAGCGTGGCTTGGAAAAGCAAATGCACGTACATCGGCTGTGGCGTTTGCAAGCGCAAAGTGAGAGGTCTAGAAAGCGGTGGCCGGGTGTGCGCTGTACACGGTGTACAGGCAAATGCGAAGACGTATTTTTCGGTGCGCGTTTTGGTGGAAGACGAAAAGGACGCCGTCACTGAGGCCGGCATTTGGGTCACCCTGTTCGACGAAGCTATTTCGGCGATAGGCGATTACAACGCCGATCATGTGTCAGGCCTGTTGCCCGACCAGTTGCGCAGTAGCTTTGTGGCGAGCCTGGTTGGTACAGTCTTGGAGCTGACCGTGCACAAGGTCGTGTGGGGTGGCATACTGGACACGTATACTGTCCGTGAGGCGCGGGTCGTGTCGAAGAAGGGGAGCGAGGCCGGCGTGTACGCTTGAATGACTAACGTTTGGCTAGTGTTCTGTAGACCGTTGTAATTGCTGCTTTGGTTATTCTTCTGTAGGACGCTGTAATTGCTGCTGCGTTGCGCGGACTTATCGACGCTGCTGACGAGTGCGCACCCCCTGCCGAGAAGTGCGCTAAGAAGGAAACGGCGACGCCACGCCTCGCCGGCCCTCCACCGCTGGCGAGAGAAGAAGAAGAAGAAGAAGGGACATCGTACTGGCCTGAGGCGGAAGACGCGCAGCCCATGCCACCGCACGACCTGGTGAGCGACGCCGGGACGCCCACGTACGTTGCATTAACCCCGGTGGTGGTGGTGGTGGCACCCGACGAAGCAGCTGTGCCATTAACCCCGGCGGCGACAGCGGACGCCGCAGCAGCCGTGCCATCGTCGCCACTGCCTCTGGCCGTGCTGTCAGTTTCGTCGGAAGACTTCATACCGTGGGCCCGCAACAAACGCCCTGTGATCGTGGGCACGCTTCAGGGCGATTCGGAGTGGAGCGTTCTGCACTCGTACGCCGGTCGTCAGCGCTGCATGATGTCCACGTTTGCCGAACTATTCGGCGAGCGCGTGATGGACACCGCGCGCCAAGAATGTGGTGAGTGCCCCCCTGAAGAGGGGTGCCCCTTCGTTCACATGTGCGGCTACAGTGGAAGGAAGCCGAGCCGGCGGTACAACATTCTGTACGAAAACGTGGCGGCCCTGAATGTGTGCTTTTTTCAACATCACTCGACAGCTTTCTACAGCAGACGTTGTTGCTCCCCGCTATTCGTATACTCTCGGTACTGGAAGAGCGTTGCGTGCGCGGCGATCGCGCATCGGAGGGCGCCCTCATGCGCCAGGTGGCCGACTGGCTCATGGGGACGGATTGGACGGCGCCGTTCGACCGTGCTCTGTTGGAGATCGCCGTGCAGTATTACCTGTTGAAAAGGGCATGTCTCGACGTCTGACGCTTAATTTTTTGCCTATGAACATTTAGTAATTGAACATTGCATTTCGCTATGGCATAAAGCCTTATTATTATTATTAGTAGTAGGTACGCCGATGAACATTAGCAGGAAATTGAATAGTAAAGCCGATGAACTTAATCGGGCGGCCTATAGTCCGCTGTTGCGCCCCTAAAGCGTTATTATTTACTCCGCTGTGGCATAAGCGCCCGCCGAACACTTAGTAGCGATGAACATTTTGCTATAGGCCGTTTTTGGAGGCGCAAAGCCTTATTATTTACTCTGCTGTGGCATAAAGCCTCTTTACTGTTTACCGTGGCATAAAGCCTTACTGTGGTGGTGATGTAGTAGTACGAGACTGCTTAATAAAACGTATGAAAATCAATTCCCGCCTCCTGTTGTTGCCATCCAAAAAAAAACACGCACGTCGCTGACATTCAATGCCTGTCCAACTGCTGCGCACAAAAAAAAACACTCCGGGAGCAGCTGACAGCCGAAATTTCTACTACAAAACGTAAACAAAATCTTTGCCGCCGTATCCGGGCGCCACTGACAGGCGAACCGGGAGCCAGCAGCTGACAGCCGAAATTTCTACTACAAAACGTAAACAAAAAAACTTTGCCGCCGTATCCGGGCGCCACTGACAGGCGAACCGGGAGCCGCTGACAGCCGAAATTTCTACTACAAAACGTAAACAAAAACTTTGCCGCCGGGCGCCGCTGACAGGCGAACTGCCAAACGTAAAACTATCCCTCGAAGCTGCCACCTGTCGGCCACCACGTTGCTCCCCTGTCGCCACCTCGGCGGTCCACGGACGACGGGGGCAGCAGTGCCGCCACCTGACGGATAACAATTGTCACATTACTGTACCAGGAGAAAACCGCCGTCGTTTAGAAACCCCCCTAGCGGGCGTTAGGGCGGCCATATAAGTGGCGTCGACGCGCCTCGTCGTAGTTAATAGCGCGCCGCCTAGACCGACGATGCACATGTGTCCGAAATGCGATCGATCGTTCGTCCGTCTTTTTCATTTGTCGAAGCATCTAAAAACATGCGGCAGCGATGAATACGTATGCCCGAAATGCGATCGATCGTTCGCGCTGCGCGCCCAAATGTTGCGGCATCTGCGAATTTGCGGCGTCGCCGCTGAGGTGTGTCCAAAATGCAATCGACCGTTCGACGGTCACGCCGATAGCCATTTATGTCGCGATGACGACGTCGTCGATGACGACCTACAGAGCGTCGTGCGCGACTACTGGGCGAGCATCCGTACGTCTGTGGCGCGCGGACCCGTTCAATCTAGGTATAATTTCCATTTGTCCGGCCACGGGGATACGGCCGCGCACGAAGCCCAACTACGACTGATGTTCGAGGCGCAGACTCGGGCCTTTAAAATAAACTGATCGTACGGGTTTATTCTGCGGCACAGGGAGACGGGCCGACTACGTTACTACCATTCTTCGTGTAACTGTTGCGGCCGCTATCTCGAGTCGCCCGTCCTCGTTTCCGACGCCGCGTCATTCGAACGCTTCCTCGACGCCACCCGACAGCCCGACGTTCTGCAGTACGTGATCGCGCAGCGCCCCGACTCGGGGTGGATCGCCGAGTTGGTAACGAACGTTACGTACTTCCTCAACGCCATCATCCACCATCCTATCGGATGCGCCCGTCAGCAGTCCCTCCCCGCCTATCTGCGCCACAACGCGGGGCTCGTCAGCCTAGTGAACGATCGCTGCGGGCGTCCGTACGCCGACAACCTGTGCCTCTTCCGCTGTCTGGCGCTGCATCGGGGCGTCGACTTTCGCGCTGCCGATTTGACGGCCGCCGCCTTAAGGCTCTACGCCGACTACGGCGACCAACCCTACTGCGCGTTCGCCGGCGTCCCGCTGAACGAACTCGACCGGGTGGAGGCGACCTTCGAAACGAATGTGACCGTGTATCGGCTGTCGGCGGAGGACGCCACCGCCGAAGTGGTCCGCCGCTCGCTCCATCGATACCCGGCCACCATGAGCGTCAATCTGTTCGAAACGCACTATTCCTTCATAACCGACGTGTCGCTGTTCTGTCGTTCGTATCGATGCGGCAAGTGCGGCGATGCGCTGTGGCGCACCGCCTGTCGGCTGCGGCGTCACGAGTCGACGTGCGAGGGCGGCGTTCGCCACGTCTTTCCCGGCGGCGTCTACCATACGACGCCGTCCGTGTTTCAGCAGCTGGAGGACGAGGGCGTCTACGTGGACGAACGCCTGCGCTACTATCCGTACAGGGCGACGTACGATTTTGAGTGTTACTTCGACGATCACGATCTGCCGGCGGACAGCGCCAAATGCCGGTGGATCGCGCGACACGAGCTACTCAGCGTGAGCGTCGCCTCGAACGTCCCCGGGCACGAGACGGCGCGCTGCTTCGAGACGTCCGGCGATTCGGGCGACCTCGCGAAGCGCCTGATCGACGCCCTGGAGGCCATGAGCGAGGCGGCGTGCGCGGCTCTGCGTCCGTCGTTCGACGCGACCTTCGAGGCGATCGACGCGCTCGACGCCGAATGGCGGGCGCACGCGACGGTGGCGGAGGCTGCGCGCAATAAGAGCCCGTACACGGTGCTCGGCGACCGTCTGTGGCAGCACCTGCGCCGCCTCCCCGTCCTCGGCTTCAATTCGGGGAAGTACGACTTGAACGTCGTTAAGAAATATCTGACGCCCCTGTTCATGACCGACGAGGCGCAGAGCATCTCGTCGGCGTTCACGATCAAGCGTCAGAACAACTTCATGTGCCTGGCGACGGCGACGCTCAAGTTCCTGGACATCACCAACTACCTGGCCCCCGGCGTCAGCTACGCCCGGTTTCTGAAGGCCTACGGCTGCGAGGCGACGAAGGGGCACTTTCCCTACGAGTACCTCGACGACCCGCGTAAACTGGCCGAGACCCGGCTGCCGCCGCGCGAGGCCTTCTACAGCCGCCTGAAGCGCGAAGGCATCTCGGCCGCCGAATACGAGGGTTGCGCGCGGGTATGGCGCGACGAGGGGATGACGACGCTGCGGGACTACCTCGTGTGGTATAACAATAGGGACGTGGCGCCGTTCCTGGAGGCCGTCGACAAGCAGTTCGCCTTCTATCGGCAGCGCCGCATCGACATGTTCAAGGACGCCATCAGCGTGCCGGGCCTGACGCTGCTGTATCTGTTCAACGATCTGCCGTCGTCGCTCCACTTCACGCTCTTCAACGAGTCGAACAAGGACCTGCACCGGCTCCTACAGTCGCAGATCGTCGGCGTCCCCTCGATCATTTTCGCGCGCTATCACGAGGCCGGCGTGACCGCCCTTCGGCGCGAGGAGTACGGCGAGTCGGCGCGCCCCTGCCGCTCTATTGTCGGCTTCGACGCAAACGGCCTCTACCTATGGGCGATCACGCAGGAGATGCCGACGGGGTGGTACACGCGCCGGCGAGCATACAACGCCTTTCGACCGGAGCGCGTACACCGCTACGGCCGCCTGGCCGTCGAGTGGCTGACGTGCGAGGCGGCGCGGACGGGGGCTCACATACGTCACCAGCTCAACGGGCGCGAGAAGCGCGTCGGCAAGTACCGGGTCGACGGCTGGTGTGGCGCGACGCGGACGGCGTACCAGTTCCAAGGGTGCTTCTTCCACGGCTGTCCGTGCACGGGGAGGGAGACGAACGCGGTGAACGGTAAGCCGATGAGCCAACTGTACGCCGAGACGGCCGCCGTCACGGCCTACCTTCGCCGCTTCGTCGCCGTCTTCGAGATGTGGGAGTGCCAGTGGCGCGCGACGAGACCGCCGCCGACGCCGACGCCGCCGCGGAGCTGGACCGGCGACGGCGCCGTGACGCGGCCGACGATCATGAAGGCCGTGCTCGACGGCACGTTGTTCGGCCTCGTCGAGTGCGACATCGCCGTTCCGGCGGCGCTGCGCGACGCCTTCGCCGAGATGCAGCCGATCTTCAAGAACGCCTACATCGAGCGCGACGATCTCAGCCCGTTCATGCGTCGCTACGCCGAAACGCACGACCTCCTCGTCCGGCCTCAGCGCACGCTCGTGGGGAGCTTCTTCGGCGTCAAGATTCTGCTCGCGACGCCGCTACTGCGGTGGTATCTGCTGCACGGCCTCGTCGTCGAGCGCGTCTACCAGATCGTCGAGTACGAGCCGGTCGCGTGCTTTCGCCGCTTCGGCGACACGGTCTCCGCCGCGCGACGCGCAGGCGACGACGACCCCGACAAGGCCATCATCGCCGACACGTTTAAACTGCTCGGCAACAGTTCCTACGGGAAAACGATCACGCGCGTCGACCTGCACCGCAACATCAAGTTCTGTACGGCCGCCGGCGCCTCGACGCTGATCAATAATCGTCGCTTCCGTCAGCTCGACGTCGTCGTCCCCGACGGTCTCTACGAGGTGGCGCTAAACAAGCGAACCGTCCGGTACGCGCTGCCTATCCAGATCGGCTACTTCGTCTATCAGTACGCCAAACTGCGCATGCTGGTGTTTTATTACGACTTCATCGCCGCCTACATTCCGCGCCCCCTGTTCCAGTACTGCGCGATGGACACGGACTCGGCGTTTTTGAGCCTCGCGGGGCGCCGCCTCGACGAGCTCGTGGCGGCGGCCAAGCGCGAACACTACTTTCGACACCGCGGCGAGTGGTTCCCGTCGGAACACTGCGACGCGCACGCGGAGGCGTACTTGCGGTGCCGGCTCGCCGGCCGAGCGTGGGACGCGCCCGACGAGTGTTGCGCGCGTCGGCGCCGGTACGACAAGCGAACGCCGGGCCTCTTCAAAGAGGAATGGTCCGGCCGCGGAATCGTCGCGCTCTGCAGCAAGACGTACTACTGTTTCGGCGGCGACGACGGCGGCGACAAGTACAGTACGAAGGGGCTGAGCAAGCGTCAGAACGACGTCGACAAGGACGCCTTCCTCGACGTGCTGCGCCGCCAACGGAGCGGCGGCGGCCGGAACCGCGGCTTCCAAGTGAAGGAGTCGTCCGTGCTGACGTACGTTCAGGAGCGCGCGGCGTTGAGCTACTTCTACGCCAAACGGCGCGTGCTCGACGACGGCGTCACCACGGCGCCGATACTCGTATAACGAGGGACCTCCCTCCCTCCCTACCCCCTAGGGGTAGGGACCTAAGGGGTAGGGACCCCTACCTAGGGGACAATGTATGTATGTAGGTATGTATGCGTGCGAATAAAAATGCGAACACTCGGTACAGTTTTCATCGTTTATTTAACTTCGGTAATAGCAAGCGATAGCGCAATAATACAACCTCACTACTTCGGTCTTGCCTGCCTAGCGCGGCGAGGAGCCCGCGACCGGCGGGTCCGACAAAGTCGGTTCGGATTCTCGGTCGTCTAATAATAACAAGCGATAATAGGCAGCGTTCAATGAGGCTTTAGCCAGTCGAATACGAGACAGTCGTTGGCCACCCTATCGGGGCCGAACAGGCACTGGAAGCCGCTTAGCGGCATTCCGCGGCACCGTAAGAGCAGGTAGGTGACGCAATATTGTCCGCACACGTTAGATACGCCGCTCTGCAGTCGCTTGTCGTTGTGCGTCCACGAGTCGCAGTTGCGGTTCAGGAAGTCGCGGAAGTCGGCGTGCAGCGGCGGACGGCCGTACGAATCGAAGTACTCGCCTCGCCGGTCGGCACCCACGTAGACGGCCACCCAGTGCTCTCCCGGTTCGTCGCCGTCGTCGGTGTTGCACACGAACGCCGTCGGGTAGGCGGTGAGCCGCCGCCCCGGCAGCTCGTCTTTGGGCACGACGCCGACGACGATGTTTTTAGTGTACGCGTCGATCGCCAGGCGACGCATCAGCTGAAACGTGTCCATCTCAGAAGTCGTACACGACGTTCCGGTTCTTGTCGATTTCGAGCACCGTCTCGAACTCCCCGTACACGACGACGTTCACCGTCCGGGCGAGCGCGAGCGCGAAGTGGATCTCGGCGCGCAGGTTCCCCGTACGCACGACGTTGAAGTGTTCGCCGTCGCAGCAGTCGGGCGACAGGTCGAAGCCGAATATGGTGTAGCCGCTGCCGAACTCGCCGCGCGTCACATCGAACCCCTCGTCCTCGTACGCCTTCCCCGTTGCGGCGAACAGGTTCATATAGCTTCGGATGTAGCGCCGATGCGCGAAGTCCGGCTGCAGCGGCTTGCTCGGCACCTGGCGTCCGTCGACGTAGAGGGCGAAGAAGTTTATGTCGTTGTGCTTCGCGTTGAACGGGTTTTTATCGTAGGCCCCGTTGTAGGCGTCGTTGTCGATCAGGCACATGAACACGCGTCTCGGGAGCGTGCCCAGATAGACGTTCTCGTGCGTGTGCGACATCGTACCCTGCGGTATCGAGAACACCTTGCAGTCGACGCGGCGCATCGGATACTTGGCCGTCCCGTGCGTCAGCGCCTTGATGTGGCCGAGCTGGACGGCCGGGTTCAACTTGACCTTGCGCGCCTGCAGGTAGGCCTCCAGCAGAACGATCTTGAACCCCGGATCGACGACGTCGCCCATGAGCGCGAAGGCGTCCTTGCTTCGCACCAGTCGCATCTTCAGGTCGACGCCGTTCACAAGGCACCGGTTTTGCATGAGCACGTCGACGTGCAGGCGTCCTATCATGTCGAACTCGCGGCTACCGTGTACGAAATCGTGCCGATGCGAGAAGCCGCCGTTGTTGTTGTTGGTCGCCTCCATGCGCCCGGCGGTGTCCTTGCACCACAGGTCGGCCTCGAGCTGCGACTTTTTGGCGTCGGGCCCGTAACTGAGCAGGGTCTCGAGGTAGGCCCGAAACGGGTACGTATTCGACGACGGCGTCACGAGCGTGCCGTTCAGCGTCACGTCGACCTGACTGAACATCGAATGCAGGAAATTGTTGACGGGCGCCACGACGCTGTCGTTCGCGAGCGCGGCACCGTCCCCCTTCACCACCTTGGCGCGCACGTACAGTCTAACGGACGACAGGTCCAGATAGTCGTCTCCGGATCCCGGAATGAGAAACTCGATAGGGCCGCCAGCGTCGAGGGCCGTCAGCGGCTGGTGATCGATCCACTGGCCGCTCTCGATGCTCGTCTGCGTCGTCGGCACGCTGAACAGGTCCAGTTCGGACTTTACGCCCTCGCACGACTGCCGATGCACGAACGCCATCCTACTACGTCTGCTTCGTTCGACGGTGCCTCCCCTTACTGTCAGGCGCCGCCTTGCCGGTCGGCCTTATGTATCGTCGGTTTTTTTTTTCGTAGGCGACCCCGACGAGAAGGGCGCCCAGGTAAAGCTCTTTACGACTACCACCGATACACTACTACTACTACTACGCGGGAAATACGTCGTCGCTCGGCCTCTTTCGACGGCGCCTCTTCTTGCTGGGCGTCGCCGGCTTGCCGGGCGGCTTTATGCGTCGTCGTCGCTTTTTCGGCGGCGGGGGGCTATTCAGCAGGCCGTCGAGAAGGTCGGCGCCCGCCTCCCTCGCGCGCCTCTTTACCGCCTGTTTCAGATTGCCGCCGGCGACGACGTCCTGCGCCACGCGCACGCCCGTCTTGAGCGCTCGCTTGCCCAGCGCCATGGCCCCCCTCTCTTGATAAGCGGCATGGCGCTTGGAAACAGGCTGCCGAAGAGATTACCCAGTCCGTGACCCCGCTGCGATCGGGCGCCTACGAACACCGGTAGGCCACCGCCGACCTGCCGCGTGTAGTAGTCCTCGTACACGTTTCGCGTCATCGTCAGAACAGTTTCGACTTGCGGCGTCGGACGTGAAGCGTCGTCACGACTTTTCCGTTCTCGAATGGTATCGACTGACCGAGGTCGTCTCTTATATCTATCTCGATCGAATCGAATTGGCGCCGCAGGAGCGGCGCGTATTGGACGCGGTCGAAGATGTTCGATACGATGCTGCCGTTCAAACCGTGGACGGGGACGGCTCGGATGAGGGGGGCAAATACGTCGCCGACGATGCGCGTCTCCACGATGTCCGTGTACACGAACAGGGTGTCGACGCCGCCGCTCAGGTCCACCGGGTGGAGCGCCTCGCACTCGAACATGTACCCCGGGGGCATGGAGCCGCCGTCCGCGGGCGACCCGTAACTCGCGATATAGTTCGACTCGAAGCCTAGTATCTGTTTCAGGCGCCCGTCCCGCGGAATGTTAATTTCGACGCCCGGCGATAGAAGCAACGTCATCCGATTAGTGATGGCGCTGTACACTATTCGCACATTGACCGTGTCGGTGCTCAGTTTCGCCAACGCCTCGTTGATTTTGCGCATCAGCTTTTTGGCGTTGCTGTAAAAGCCGTGCGGAATGTTGGCCTGACGGGCAATTTTTCCCCCGTCCTCGGTGGTGAAAAAGCCCACCGCCCCCCTCTCGCACGCCACGAAGAAGTAGGCGTCCACCGGCCTCACATTGTACCAGCTATGCGTGTACTGTAGCGACACCAGGCCGCATTCCCACTCCCCCGACAGGTCGACGCGCTGCGGCAGATTCGTCGTGTAGTGCGTCAACGTGTTTTCGGGGTGCGCCTTCATAGACGCGTTGCTCGGCAACGTGACGTAAAAGTCAGACGACGACGCCATCGCGCCTCCTCATAGACGGACTCGGCAGTAGGTAGCCGAGGCAACTACTCAGCAGCGCCGTCCACAGGTTGGAGTCGACCGTGCCGCGCGTTAGATTGTATATACTGACGACGATCACCGTGTACAGGACGACGATCTGGCACAGGAAGACGATCTCGGCCTTAGGGCATTCGTTGCCGCAGAGACGCCAAGGAACGCTCGTGACGGAGGAGGCGTCGACGGCATCGGGCGCACCCACAGAGACGCATGAGTCGTCGACGGGTGTAGCGACAAATGCGCCTGAGTCGACGGCGGTGGGCGGCTTCTGCATTGGCTGCTACTGCTGCTGCTGCTGTCGTCTCGTCCGTACACATCGCGCTACTGCCGTCCGACGCTACGGCGTCGTTCCTTTATCCGCGCAGGCACACCATAGAGCGAGTTCGTCGACGGGCGTCGGGGCGACGGTGGTGGTGTTGGTGGCGCGGCTCTCTTCTCCTCTGCAGTCTACTAATACAGCACGGTCCCCTTATAAAAAAAAAACGAAAAGCCGTTGCACAGCCCCGCCTCGTGCAGTCGCCAGCACCCCGCGTGGCGCATCCAAAGCGTCGTCGTCATCCCTTATAGGTCACGCAGATAAATCATAGAGCGAGTTCGCCGACGTTGCGGGCGACGTCGATAGCATCGGTCGCAGCGACAACGGTAGCGGCGCCGGCCGTCGGAAGAAAGTCTCTAGCGCTCTGCGTATTCCGCCCAACAACGCGTCGACATCAGCCCTTACAGTCCACGAGCTCCTTGGCGTCGATCCAGCTATTGAACGAGGCCGGATAGCCGAACCATTTGACGAGCACCTCTTCGCCCTTACCGCGTCGTCGACGACGTCTCTGTAGAACGGCTTCCACCCGATATAGTTTGTCCTTCTCAACGATCACTTTTTGTAGCTCCAGCCCGTAGAAGGTGCCGTCCAGTATCGCGCCGGCGTCGTCCATCAGTCGGTAAACAGGAGGGTCGGTCGGGTGCGAATCTACGACGGTGAAGAGCTCTTCGCTCCAGTTAGGCATGTACCCCTTCTTGAAGACGCCCTTCGCCTTGCTGATGCGTACGCGATCCCCCGCTCGCAGTTTCGGTTTGCTTTTGTTTTTTTGACACCCTCCTCCGCCGCCGTACAGACGCTGCCACACGCTCTCCTGATTCGACGCGTCGACGCTCGCCGGCGTCCTACCGATGCTTCGATGGTAGGCGTTGTTGTACGACCGCACGAAGTCCTGCAACGGCTCCACGAACCTCAGCGTCTGATGCTTCGTGAAGTACCGCCACATGCGCGTCTTCAGCGTACGATTGAATCGCTCCACGACGCTCGCCTTCGTCTCCTCGTTGTGCGTCACGAAATGGTGGACGCCGCGCGCCTTCAAAAGCGCCTGAAGGGGCCTGTTCAGAAACTCCGTCCCCTTGTCGGTCTGCAGGACGTGCGGCGCCGGCGATGACAGCAGCCCCTCGAAGGCCGCGACGAGCGCCGGACCGGATTTGCGCTTCAACGGAACGCACCACGCCCGCTTCGAGAAGACGTCGATGACCGTCAATAGGAACGCTATGCCGTCGTTGTGCTTTTTCAGTTTAGCCACGTCGACGAGATCGGCTTGCCACTGCTGGTTTCGACCGCCCACGATAACGCGACGTCGCTTAAATCGGCGCCTAACCGGCTTGTGAAGCGTATAGGCGTCCTGCGCCGCCAGCCACCGCCCGACGACCGGTTTGGGCAACGCGGCCGACCGGTGCAACGCGTCGACGCCGCCATAACTGCCTGCCCGTTTCGGGTCGAAGTAGGCGCGCTTCAGTAGGCCGTCGCGTTGTTGGCGCTCTCGTTGCGCACCACGAGTCCGCCGGGGCACCACCGCCATGGAGCGCGCGGCGACGACGACGACACGGCGAACAAGAGGGCGGCGACGATGACCGCCGCAATTACGACGGCTACGACGACGACGAGTACTGATCTTCGGGCGGGGGGCATCCTCTACGGGGGATTAAAAGCTGGACCACGGCATACGCTCGACGGACCGAGTGCGCCCCTTTCGCTTCTGCTCGCGCTCGACGGACCGAGTGCGCCCCTTTCGCTTCTGCTCACGCTGTATATACGCCCGACGCTGGGGATTGCCGACGAATTCCATAGGGACGTTCAGGCGCCTTATATGGTCGCCGAACGCTTCCCAGCCAACCGGCGCGGGGGACCTCTTACGCGTTCGCATGAGATCGTTCACGAGATCTACCATATTGCTTCCGGCGATAGGCGTACCGTCGTACACGAGCTCCGCTCGATCGTTCCAGCGAATCAGCGGGTCGGCCTTCAGTCGCGTCAACAGGAGGCGGGCCTTTTCTTTCAGCACTTTCGGTACGCTCTTCACGACCTCGCTCTCCATCTCCCCCGGTAATTGATCAGACGTAGGCGGCGGCAGCGGCGGCGACTGATCGGACGACGACGACTCGTTCTTCACTACGGACACGCGCATCGGCTGCTGCGCGCGAGACGCCTCCATGGCGTTGTAACGACTCAGCAGTTGATTGTACGCCGCCACCTTTTCGCCTTCGGATAAATCTGCACGCTCGAGAACGGCTTTCATATCGCCGTCCAGGCTACTCATCACACGCGACGTGGTCGTGGTCGGTTGCGATAGTAACGGAAGTAGGCGCTCCACCAACCGGGGGTCTACCAGCGCCATCTTCTTCGCGTGCTGCATCAAGCGAAAGCCTGCCTGAGGAGGGGCAGAAAGGTGCTCGCCAACGGCGCCAGCAGCGCCGTCAGAAACGCGCCCGAACCCGTCTGCAGGACGGCCCTCTTCCGTTTGATGGCTACTTTTTTCGACGCTAACTTGCGCAAATTGTTCCTATACTTTATCAGCACTTTTCGGTTGTTAGGCGTCAATTTCACGTTCCCTCGCAGAATGTTATACGCGCAGTCGGCCAGACTGCAGATGAGATCGGCGTCCGCGTGAGTGATTACCGCCTTTCTCAGATTCGTATTCCCCTTGTAGCGGCGCAACAGCTGCAGGGCAAGGATGTGCCTCTTCACGCGCTCTGTCATCCTGTCGAATGACGGCGGTCGCGGCGCGCCCCGCCTTTTTTATAGTCTCGTCGGCACATAGACGTACTGAACGGGGTCGTCGGGGAAAATTTCCGTACGCAGGCGCATGGTTTCCGGCGTTTCCTGTTTCAGATCCACCAGGAGGTAACCGTAGGCGGCCGACGTGGCATCTTTGTACGCCTCCACCATGTAGTTGATACCGCCCGGGTACATCTGCTTCGCCAGGTGACCTACTTGTCCGGCGTCCCGGGGACTCTTGAAGAGGACCATATACTGCGCGTTTAAACTGATTGTGCGATTTTCTTTCCCTTTCGGAAAGAGATTCTGCAAAAGCTGTACGACGGACGCATTGCAGTGGTGACTTTTTTTAGTAAACAAAGTCGTGACGCTACTATTGATCTCCGACATAAGGTCATCGAGCACTAGAAGCGTCCTCGTTTTGGTGTCCAGAAGCGACGGATCCGGCAAACCGTCTACAAATTCTACGCCGGTCATAGAGTCGTAAGCGGTCTGCCACTGGCCGTAACACCACAGAATTTTCTCCGGTGGCGGCGAAATCATACACGAAGCAAACTTTAACAGGCGTACAACGAAAGTAGTCTTCCCGCACCCCGTAGGGCCGGACACTATACACGTAAAAGGGTGCTTCCACTTTCCGTCCATAGCGACATCTGGTGCGCCGACAACGTCACGATCGCCTATATGCACCACCATCGACGCTTTTCAGTCACTAGGGGTATAACCATTACATAACCTTTTAGCTATTGCTAGTGCTACCCTCTAGTGAATGCGCTACTCATAACCATTACATAACCTTTTAGTTATTGCTAGTGCTACCCTCTAGTGATTGCGCTACTCATTTGTTACTAATTAGTACTTACTTAATTACCCTAATTTTTTTACCTAATTAGTACCTGATTAGTCACTAGAGGCCGACATTCACCCTATTTATTTCCCTTATTAGTGCCTCATTAGTTAGTAGAGGGCGACACCCTCTTTCTCATGACCCCCATCAATCACTTTGACGTTTACTAAAACATTAGTGCTAAAAAACGTAGGAATTCTACTGATAAAAAACTCAAAAGCCTTTGATCTTAGGTCACTTCCGTGGATGGCGAGACCTGAACCACTACTCATATGTTATAGTTTTTTTTATTAAAATTTTGCCCGGTTTTCTGTTTTCCCCCACATGAGACATTAAATACACCATGCAGGTATATTACACAGGTAGCTCATATAACACAGAATAGTAAGTACACTTTTTATGAGTGTTATTCTTGGGTCAGATTGTGTTTGTAACATACAGTGTATGGAATAATATTTGAATGTAGTAGTAATCGTGTGTAATTGTTGGCCTATTGGAAAGTTGCCTAGGTTTCAACTACAATGCAAACAGTAAAATATGGGTATACTGATTATGTCAGATTTGTTTGCAGCTGTTGGTATGTTATCCAATATATGGTACCAACCAGAAAGTTGTAAAAGATGTACAGACAATAACTAAGCTGTTGATGTAATCATAATTACATGCACAAGTAAATACAATTGATTACACTCATTTTCTCAGTAATCATACATTTTAACATTAATCCTATTTGATTACATTTGTGACCAGGCTTGGGGTCAAGTACATTACAATGTAATATATTACCTAGTTTCCTTCCTATTCGTTTTACATACTGAATTTGATATATTACTATTACATTTGTAGCAATTAATATTATTATTGTATTTTTCATCGGAAGTATATAGTATAATATACGGTATGCATAAATATGTACTGCAAATATAACTATCATATTTAGTATTTTCTACTAATTACACTGTTTATGGATAGAACATATTTTTCATTTTATATTTCACTACAATATAGCAATGAAAAACAAAAGCAAAGTCGATGTCAATTTAACCTTTTGAATTATACTCAATGTAATTAAACCATACTGCACTATTGCTGCTTGGTGGACAGTTGATTATTGGCACAAGTACAAATACACCTGGATGTTTTTCACACCTCTGTTGTTTAGGCCTAATAATATGTGGACAGCCACTAAACCCATACATGCTTGTGTGAACATTTTAAAGAACTATTGAATACCCTTATAGTCCAGGACTTTTATGGTTAGACCTGGAACAAATTGCAACAGAAGCCATTTCAACTGTTTTGGTTACATTGAAGGTACCTATAAAACATATCAAAAGTCTTCAGCGATGAAAATTGGGGAAGTGACTTAAAACGAGGAATCAACATTTCCCATTTATCCCATGTTAAACAGCATTAATACCTATACTTGAAAGTGCATATTTTGCTAATATTCGATATAACGTCTAATCTATTTCATGGTGATTGAAACTGGGTATTCATAATATACATATGAATGTATCTAAATATACTAAAAAGGTGCAATCTGCTGGACCAACCCAGAGAACGCACGCGAAGACGTTAAAAAGTAAGTAGGCTTGCATAACGGTACTTTCACGTTGTGGGCGCCCACGCTTCAATTAAATAATTTATCTTTAGTCAAATCGATGTTAACACATTCTCTCATGATATCGTATTAACGAATAGCAACAACGCACAAGTATTTATATATATTTGCAAAGTATGCTCAACAAGTGAGCGATAATAAAGGTTTATTGAATATGGGTTCCGGGTTTTGCGCCATGTCGTCACGCTGAACGCTTGCATGTAATAGTATAATATAAAGTAATAATATATGCATATAATATACATAATGTATATAATAATTGATAACATATATACAACATTTATATAAACATATTTGTTGTTTGTTCAGATGATCTCGTTGTTGCTTGAAGCATGGCAGAACCAGAAACGGATTCCTGCCAGGAACCCCTAAGTAATGGCCAAGAATCAGTATTCTTTTGCGAGAAGGGTAGCAAAGGCATCAATAAAGCTAGTAAACAACGTAGATACTCCATTGAGACTGTTCCCGAACAAGTGGTGCAGCAGAAATGCCGTTATTCGTACTGCAATCCGACGAAAATTGCGCAATCCATTAGCGATTATGAGAAACCCGAACCAAGTCTCCAGACTTCGTTGCAGCGATCAGCAGAGCAGACGTTTACCTTCAAAACTGATTGCTTATTCTGTGGGACGACAGTATGTTTTGACAGAAGGAAAAGACAAGGCGATGTGTATACTGTGGCTCCAAGCGAATGCAAGGAAACATTGCTGGAGCAATGTTCTACAAGAAGAGACGCCTGGGCTGATCGTGTTCGGGCCCGGTTGCTCGCTGTGCATGATCTGCCTGCAGCTGCCGCCGTATATAACTAAACATGCATCGTCAACTTCCGCACTGGAAAAGTTGTCCCTCAAATGTGTGTGCGTGATGAAGACGTCCAGAAAAAGCTGAAAGTTGGGAGACCAAGCAAATCAACAAACACAGGCCGTCCTGTCTATGAAGTCCAAACAAGTACCTGACAGGATCTAACACTGAGCCATATTCTGTAAAATATATGAAGGCTAGACTGAGGGACCATTTTGGTGATCAAGTGATTATCACTACTATAAATCACAAATCAAATGTGGTGATTATGCGGCAGACGGCTGAAAATGTACTACTTGAGTTTCATGCTGGTCAATCGGATGATCCAACGAGCGAGATAATCCGCATAATATAGGCTGCTGCAAAGTTCATCCGGGAGGACATCAAGGCAGTAAACACATCATGTGAATCGTACTCAGCGTCAAATGAAATCGAATCTGAAGAAGCTTGTCTCAGCTCCTTACCTTCTAGTTCGAATATGTTGCTTGAAGGAATCGTGAAGGGAAGAGGTGCTGGTGTAAAGGTAGCATCCATTGGACAAGCCATCATGCAAGCAGCGCAACCCCGGATGTTGTTTGTCCCACTTCAGATTGCATTAGCAGTGCAAGTACACCATCATTTTGCATCTCATTTTCTCATTGACTCGCTTCACAATCACGGATTCTGCAGTTCGTACAAAGAGGTAAAACGGTTTGGACAGAATGTAGCTGTAGATCAAGACACTGGCATACCCAACTACACCATAGAGTTTGTTCAGTATGCAGCTGATAACGTCGACCACAACATCAGGACTCTAGATGGGAATGACACATTCCACGGCATGGGCATTATAGCGATGGTCACACCAGGAACAAAAGCGAGTCGCCCAATCCCTAGAGCCCAAGTGAGTACGAAGGAGATATCGACAACTGGGCATACATACATCCAGTACCACCGAGTACACAACCGGGCATTGGCAGAGCTGACGTACCAGACCGTGACTATGCAGACCGTCCAGGATCCTACTCTCGCTAGGGGAACTTCCGGTGGTGAATTGATTTGAATTTGGTGCAGCAAACTTGCGAAAATATAAGGATATTTGATCAAGATAAGTGATATTATTGAGTGTATAGCATACATAACGTAATTATAGATATATATTAAGCAATATTTTTTGTTAAAAGTTAGCTAGAGGGAGTAATCTAGGGTAGATTAAAAGTAGGCGATTTGCGAACGATAATTGGGGACGTTAATGTAATCGGAACGTTGTTTACAAAGTAGGTCACTGGCGAAGTTAACGTAACGTGAACGACAATAGAATAGCGTTATTTGAGATAATCAATGTAGTTAGATGAGTAATTAAAACCTGAAATAACAAACTTTTAAACTGTATATTGGTACACAGGAAACAGTCTTTGTAAAGACTACCTTGTATCTAAGCCTAACTTGAATACATTGTCATCGACATCGTAACTAGGAAAGGCACGGTGTGTCATTGTGTGTTAACAAATATAACTAACTATAACCTAAACAATCTGGTGTAAATTGTACACAGAAAAGTCTTTTCAAAGACTATATAAAACTATTTTGAACATAAATAAATTCTGATGTGGCACCTTGCAAGCGGCAGCTCAGGGCAAAACGACACTTAGTTTGCAATGACTGCCAGAGCTGGGTGGATTTTGCGTTGTCTGGCTGTCCAAAATCATGGGCAGAGACCAAAGATGATGGATTCACCTTTCGGTGTATGGGGTGTTTGAGGGTGGAATGTCTGATGGAGGAGGTGTGTAAGTTGACGGATATAGTAAAGGAGATGGAGGTGAGACTCAACATAGTAATAGATGGAGCAGAGAGGGATGACGCAGAGAGAGTTGAGAATTCTACAACACAGAAGGAGCCGAGTTGTGACACAGAGACTGAAGAAAGGAGACTGAGAGGAGGGAAGGTGACCGGTGTGAAGGAACAAGAAATTGAGAAGACAGAGGGACGGAGGAAAAATGTTCGGCAGAGGAAA